>JAHPZR010034978.1:0-29407 GCA_019787425.1 Platygyra sinensis
TCAACACTGCAGATTTAACTTTTAACTCGTTTCGCCTTCAGTCTGCCATTGTGATCATTGAACAGGTACTACTTATCAAAACAAGCAGTGCTCATGAGTGCCAAACTTCTTTTTTGACATTTATTTCGCTGCTCTGGCGACGATTGCAAAGAGCTCGAGCAGCATTTCATTCAACTTGTACAAGTACAGTGAACGCCGCTGTTGTGTTTTTCGTAATTTATTAAATTAAATCTTCATACCTCATTGACAGAATGTTTGCTATGTTCCTCCAGGCTTTTAAGGGAAGCAGAGACTCCGCGACACAGAAGGTAATTAAGCTAAATTGCCGTCGATGATGCTCCCCTTGATGATATATTTACATTTATGTAATCCACCAACATGATTCACGAGGCCATTTTTGAGCAAAATACATTGTTTAGAGCAAATCCTTCATATATCATTGGTTTTATTACCTTTTGGTCTTCTTTTCTATGATTGGTATTCCGGTAATCTGAACGACTTCAAACTTACATGCTGATTATTTGTACCCTTTTTAGTTTAGATTTGCGGGAATTCCAAAAGTAAGCTTCTTTTCCTCTCAACCCTCGCCTTGCTATATCAGTATAACTAGGAAGTCAGTCTGCTGCTCAACTGCCAATTTCCACAAATGGATTACTGGGTCAGGTCTTGTAACTGAAAGATTCACGTGGTTTTTCGTAATATTGAGTCGTAAGCAGCAATAGTTTTGAAAAATATAAGTAGGATATATGGCGTTTTGAGGGAGAGGTTAGGCAAACATTAAAGAACCTACACGACAGATAACAAAATGTACGGAAAACAAATAACATGACTGACAAATAATTATAAGTTTACAACCCACTTAAAAGAAAAACAACCCCATAAAACTGATGAAGATGCAAGAAATTGCATTTAAGAGGGACAATTGTCTAGCAAATCTCACTCACATTATAGCATCGAAAGTTTTACGACGCTAAGAAAGACGAACATGTGGCACAGACTGAAGACTGGTACGAGCAAAGCACCTTCAACTTATCATCGGCACACGCAGATAAATTATTGGAAAAAAAATGTAGCGAATAGAGCAGATGATTTATATCAATTCTAAATCAAAATAGAGATTGTGGTAATGCGAACAAGACTAGCTAGGAGCATGACTTTTTCTATCACCACTAGCAGGGATATTTAATAATCTTGTAGGCGCATCATAGTTATCATAGTGGCGCTGGTATAATATCAGCTGTAGGATCGTTTGCGTGCAGAGCAGCTAGCCATCGTTTGCGCTAAGAACAGCCAGGGTACTGGAAAGTTTTAAAAAGATCCGAAACTGAGGCGTACTTAGATTCCAAAGAATGGCGAGTCTACAAGTTGATTCGTAAAGACTACTAATTAATGTTCGCCATTTTGATTTTGACCGCCATTTTGAATTTTTTTTGGTCTAACCAAACGACACCAGAAGCACCCAGGAATCAAAATATTGTTTAGACCTTATGCCTTGATCTTCACACTCGAAGCGAAGACTTCTCACACGTGCGAAGAACTGGGTACAAGTTAAATCGTTTTTGCACATTTCTAAACAAGTCTCATTTTGAGACGTTATCGTGCACCTTGTTTTTAAATTGAGGAAGCTTTTATAAGACCCTGTTTTTTATCTGTTTTTTTTTAAATGCTAATAATGTGCAAAATCGTCACAGCTTTAGGATTAAAAGATAATTTGTAACAAAAAACTATTAGGTACGAATAAAGATGCATTGTAAATGAAGGGAAAATAAAAGGAAATTTTATACTTGTGCTGGAAATCTGTGAGTAGCTTCTTTGCTTTGCTTTGCATTGCGCTAACTGATAACTAGGGTAAATGGCTGTATTTTACTTAGTACCACGTTTAGTGTACCTTCGGTTTCCTTACTTGAGGAATACTAATATGCATTGAATGCCTTTGGTTTTGGTTGCTTGGGAGATCCTAACAACAGGTATAGTTCCCGACAAATGTTAAACTGCCAGATTTGTCTCACTAGTTAAGTAGTACAGCTGTATCGATCACGAGCACTAGAATGAAAGCTACTGATCAGTGCTTCCATGTGGTACTGTTCATAACGCCAAACGCTGCACAACGTGCCAAGGTGCTACTAACTTTAAAGGGCAGTGTGTGAAAGCTAAAATAAAAGCTATTGAGCCGTACTTTCATGTGGTAAACAGTACCACATAAAGTACAAAGCGCCGAGGTCCTTTTAACTTTTAAGTAAGTGAGTAAAACCCTAGTGTATGACCACTAAAATTAAAGCTATTGGGCAGTACTTTAACACGGTATTGTTTAATACTGTTGTACAAGGTGGATCTAACTTCTACATCTAATTGAACCCTGAAAGTGTGACCAAATAATATGGTGCTGTTCATTTTCCTTTTAGGAGGTAGTTGGTTCTAGTTATTACTAATACTGAAGTACCGCACTGCGCCTGTCAATTGACCAATCTTTACTTTAACCACCCAAATGAAGTGCTTGATGCAAAGATTATTTCTGTGGCAGCGTGGAAAAAATGAAACGCAGAGTGATTTAAGCAAAACTTTACCATAGCTACATGTACAGTGTAAGTAATGTTTATAGAAAATTATTGCGTTTATTTTTACTGCACAGCGCACCTATCAATGACGGATCGGAAAAAAACATTCAGACAAAAATATCAACAGCTATCCACACACAAAGCAGCTAAAGAATGTACTTTACAGTCTCAGCACATATCTCAACAGTTTGTTGCCTCGCACTTCCCTAAGCCGTCCACAGTGTCTTAACATGGTGAGTATTGCCCTGCCTGTGGAGTCCATCTTCAACTGAGAGTAAGTCTTGAGGTCTTCATCGACGAAGAAATACTCTCCTGTTGTACACAATAACAAAACCGTGATGATGATGATGATGATGATACTTTATTTATTTCCGTATTTCCTTCTATGTTTCCTAACCTCTCCCTCAAACGCCATATATCCTACTATATTTTCAAAACTATGCTGCTTACGAACTCAATATTTACGCGTGAATCTTTCAGTTACAGACTCTGACCCAGTAATCATTTGTGAATTGGCAGTTGAGCAGAGACTGATTCCTAGTTTATACTGATATAGCAAGCGAGGGTTGAGAGGAAAAGAGCTTACTTTTTGGAATTCCCGCAATCTAACTAAAAGGGTACAAATAATCAGCATGTAAGTTTGAATCGTTCAGATTACCGGAACCAATCATAGAAAAGAAGACAAAAGGTAATAAAACAATTGATATTGAAGGATTTGCTCTTAACAATGTATTTTGCTCAAAAATGGCCCGTGAATCTGTTTGGAACATAAATGTAAATATATCATCAAGGGGAGCATCATCGACAGCATTTAGCTTAATTACCTTCTGTGTCCGGAGTCTCTGCTTCCTTAAAAGCCTGGAGGAACATAGCAAACATTCTGTCAATGAGTTGAAGATTAATTTAATAAATTAAGAAAACACAACAGCGGGTTCATGTACTTGTACAAGTTGAATGAAATGCTGCTCGAGCTCTTTGCAAATCGTCGCCAGAGCAGCGAAATAAATGTCAAAAAAGAAGTTTGGGCACTCATGAGCACTGCTTGTTTTGATAAGTAGTACCTGTTCAATGATCACAATGGCAGACTGAAGGCGAAACGAGTTAAAAGTTAAATCTGCAGTGTTGAAAAATAGAAAGAGAACGTGCACGAGACAAGTTCTTTTTGCGTGTTCACCTCGCATTCTAAGAAACTGGCACCAGAGGAACAGAAATGCTGGTTTGAAAGAGGTAACAATTTTCCTACTCTTCCCCCCACCCCCTCCCGCCTTTTTGTTTCATTTGTATTGAGTTCTTTGGTCGTTCTCCTCGCTGCTGGCAGTCAATTTTTCTTCTGAAATCAGGCAGGTACAGTGTCGTACGAGGTAAGACCCATCCCATACTGCCCCTTACGGTCGCGTTTACACACTTCTACCCCAAAAGAGAAAGATTGGCTGCAACAGTCTGTTCTTCAATTACCTCTTGAAGCAGGCCACGTCCAACATTTCACGACATCATGTACATGTATGCCAAGGGTGGCAACTTACTTGTGGACTCCTTTCTATAGCCAGCTAGTGCTACGACAACAGATGGTAAATATTTAATTATAGAGTGTAATTCGGTGACAACAGCAACGTCCACGTACCTTGTATTTCTTCATAACCGGCTCCCCCATGGCTGAACGAGGAAGACGTAAAATCTTGTACTTTGCTGTGATAACTTTATGGATTTCATCTATGGCATTATTGGCTTGATCATACGAGACACGCCCTTTGATATACCTGCAGTAATACGAGAAGACCACACTCACCATGAATGCATGCTCAAAAATGGAAAGACGAGGTGAAAGTTGCAACAAAAGGCATGCATTATCGTATTTCTATTTTACAGGCTTTCCATACTAAGGAAAAAAGAGCTATAATATAAAATTCTGATCACGTAATCAACGAATTGATTGGTTGTGCAGTCGAAGCATTTCGTTTGTTTCTTGTATACATAACCAGGAAAAAACACTCTGAGAAGTTTGGAAGAATTTGAGAGCAGTGTTTGAAGGAGCAACATTGACAGGTTTTACAATGTACCCGGTTGTACGATCCAGAAGTGAGTCAATGACTTATGATCATTAGGATCATGGTGTGTCAAAGGAACCTGTGAATGGATTCAAAGGTTTCTTTGATGCACCATGATCCGAGTAACCTGGCATCATTGAAAAGGTGCAAATCAATTGAACCAGGTCCACAAAATTAGATTCTGGTACATTGGATTCTTTCAAATGCTTCAACGATGTTTTAAAGCATTATTATGAAAGCATTTTCCTCCTCTACCAGGGTAGGAATAGTCTATTCCTTAACTAGGAATAGTGTAAACCTGCCAATGCTATCCAAGGATCTTCTTTATTGATGTTTGAGGATTTTACAAAGATCTTAAAAATGTTCCTGAGGCAGTCTACAAGGATCCTAAGATCTCTAATCCCTAAGGATGCTTGGAGATCTTAGAGGAGTTCATGTAAGTCCTCAATACTGTAGCATCCTAAAATAATCTTCAGGAGCATATTTTTTAAAAAAACTTCTTAAAAGATCTTACCAGGGTTAAGGGAATTTACTATTTCAATATGTCAAACCTTACTTTGGTATTTCATCAAACTCTTCAACTGTGAGGTAAGCTAACTTAGGAAACTCCGACCCAGTGTCACAGGAAACCTCTTTTGCCCGACGCATCTTCCTTGACTTTGTAACAGTTTCTTTCACAACTTCCTCTTTTTCTGAGCCCCTAAATGAACAAGATTATGAAAATCATATGCAATAGACCCTTCTCCAAAATGGCGGCCAAAAATTCAAATAAGTTAAAATTAGCTAAAATTAAAAACGTCTACCAGCACTAGATAGAACACCTTTACTTTAGTAACCCTACAAAGTTTCAGCATTTCAGGTGTAATATCAGCTGAGAAAAAGTAAGTTGAAAATTAAAAAAATTACAGACGTTTGTATGACTGGGGGTATAATGCATACCCCCAGTCATACAAACGTCTGTAAAATTTTCAATTTTCAAATTACATTTTCTCCACTGATATTATTAAAGATGAAACAACAACTACATGATAAATTAAATGTTAGGAGATCTCGGAAAAAATCCGAGTCCCTCGGATTTTTTTCCGAGATCTCCTAACATTTAATTTATCATGTAGTTGTTGTTTCATCTTTAATATACTCACTTTGGAGGTTGGTTGGCTGCATCTTGATATGCTTTAATGTGACAGCGTGATGCTGTTAGTGAGTTCATGTGTGCCAGTCATTACTTGGCTGTGTAGCCGCGTGATGCGGTTCCAGTCAAGACCCACAAATTGACCCTTGCTCACCATAGAGTCTCCAGTAGCTCAGTGGTTAGAGCATCCGACTAGATCACGGAGGGTCATGGGTTCAAATTCCATCTGGGACTCGGATTTTTTCCGAGATCTCCTAACATTTAATTTATCATGTAGTTGTTGTTTCATCTTTAATATACTCACTTTGGAGGTTGGTTGGCTGCATCTTGATATGCTTTAATGTGACAGCGTGATGCTGTTAGTGAGTTCATGTGTGCCAGTCATTACTTGGCTGTGTAGCCGCGTGATGCGGTTCCAGTCAAGACCCACAAATTGACCCTTGCTCACCATAGAGTCTCCAGTAGCTCAGTGGTTAGAGCATCCGACTAGATCACGGAGGGTCCTGGGTTCAAATTCCATTTGGGACTCGGATTTTTTCCGAGATCTCCTAACATTTAATTTATCATCCACTGATATTACACCTGAAATGCTGTTTGCAGGGTTACTAAAGTAAAGGTGTACTTTCTAGTGCTGGTATACGTTTTTAATTTTGACTTGTTTGAATTTTCGGCTGCCATTTTGGAGAAGGGTCTATTCTTGCTTTTAGTCCAAGAATAACAAAGTGAAAGTCCATTTTGTGTTTAGCTAGGGTTTATGAAAGGTATGCCGAATATCTGAAGGTAGTTTTGTAAATGGAAGAAATGTTTTATCTCAAAGTCTTCTTAGTAAGAGTACTATTTAACTATATTATTATTATCATGATTCCACAAGCTATACTGGGTCCAGCTCCCACTTTTCAAAGGAGCATTATTTAGAAGCTTTTAAGGTTTACATGTAGCATGGCTTTCACATTCAATTTCATAAAAATCACTTAACCTTATTCTAATTACCTTTTAGCTGCCTTTTCCACTCCAGGAAGATGTGAAGGAAGATTGGATGCCACATACTCAAGTCTTTCTCTAAATTTTGTTGCAACATCTTTCATTGCCTTCAATGAAAAATTTTCACAATACATGCTTATAATACATAGATTTAACCAGGCCTTAAAGTGGAGCTCCTGATTACAAATTTGTTAACCAAAACGACAAAATGGATTTGTTTTTCCTTAGCTGGAAACCAGACCTATTAGCTGGAATATTTCTGCCCTGTTGCACAACATTTTATCATCATTTTATGACACATGTACCCATGATCCATGCAACTAACTTGGTTGACCATGAAACAAAAGATGCATGGTTGTCTAGTTTTTTACATGCATGTGGTTCTGTTCCCCTGGATATGATGCTCGCTTGGCAGCCCTTATGGCTGCTGGAGCTCTGCTATAACAATTCATGCTTAACTTAATTATTATTAATAGCAATAATTTCTATTATATAATCAAGAACATGAATTATTATGTAAACAAGTATAACTGTCACAGTGATTCTTATTCAATTTGAAATGTATTTAATAAATTACTGTTAATAAGCAACAAACTAGTGAACTAGTGAACTAGTGAACTAGTGAACTAGTGAACTAGTGAACTAGTGAACTAGTGTTTGCAAAATAGTAATCAGTAACCTTCTGTTCACTATTAGATGTAAGGATGTATATATATCTGTTTTTCCTAAGCATAGCAGATTGTAAAGTGCTGACAATACAATTCAAATTTTCTTTTTACAAGGTGCAGCCTACAAAAACAGCTGTCCTTGTTTGCTCCCAGCCAGAGTGGGAACGAAGAAGGACAGCTGTTTTGGAGGCTATACATAATGGCTATGGTCAATTCCTTCAATCTATAAGGTACGTCTGCAGGAAATTATAGGTGGTTGCAATGATCAAAACAAATAGAGGAAACTGGGAATTAATTGGCAGTTTGGGTGTTTGGCAGGAGAGAGTTGAAAAACCCCCAAAGTTATTTATGAATGGGGTTTCCTTTCATGGGGGTCTTCATTAACATCTCAATTTTGCCAGGGTTTTACATGAAACTTCCTAGCAAGCTAGCAGATTATAACATTCCTTTGCAGTTGCATGCAGTCATTTCCAGATTTTTACTCTCGAAATTGAAAACTGCATGTTCTTAGTCAATGAAAAAAGACTACACACTAACTACTGATCCAGCAAGTATCTGACCTTAGCATGCTTATCTTAAAAACAGTCATAATACGCTATGTTGATTCTGCAAGATTTTTTTTACCATTATACTACAATGAAAATGCCTGAATGTACACCACTGTACCTCTCCTTGCTCCAGCAACTTCTTTTCTCTATTTACAAGTGTTTCAAATGCATCTAAAACGGTCTCAATTTCCAGTAACTCTTTATCAATTGACCTCAATGCAGCATTGCAGTTTGTGGAATTGCCTTTAGAAAAGGGGGAAGGATTTAGTTTACATGAGCAGTCATAGACAATGTCAGTGCTCAAAGTTAACTTTTCAGTCCACTGGCAAAGTTTGGCTACTGAGATTTTTTCCACTAGCAAACTGGTGAGACCACTAGCAAATTTTTTCCAAATGTTTGGGTTACATGGACGAGTCTAACTCACAAACATTTGCTGGTGGACATTTTTTTCACTCGCAGCTTATGAAAATCTCTCACATTTTGTGAGTTAATGCGAGTGTTAATTTTGAGCCCTGAATGTCTGTCACCAGGTTCTACTGTAAAATGTAGAAATTGGGTCTCTCTGTCCAGCCATGGATGTGTTGACCAATTTAGGATAATAGTGATTCAATCAAAAGTAATTCTCTGTAAACTGACCAAGTACAAAACCATCTCACACCTGATAACCTGCTGTCATCAGTGATGGCTCCAAGACAGGGACCCAGGAGATCCTAGTTCAGCCTTGCTCCCCTCCTAGTTGTTGAAGGAATCCAAGGGCCACATTTATTATTTCTCTCTCTCTCCTTAGAACTTTTGTTTTTAATCAAAACCCTTCTCCAACCACCTAACTTGTAATGTAATTTGTGATAATCCCTCAAGGCACCATTTAAAACATGACATCTCTGTTGCATTCACTCGTTGAGCACAGAAACAATGCTGTCTGGCGTTTACTTAAGTTCATATTGTAGACAGCATGATCGTAGTTCTGTGATAAACCATCTCTTGCTTCCACATGGGGACGATTTAGTTGAAATTTCGCATACATCAACAAAGATGATCGACAAATGAAGAACTAGACTGCACACAACAACTAAATATATACCTTTCAATTTCTTTTGATTGCCTTACCTGCGCTTCTTAACTCCATGGATCGCTTTAAATTCGACGTTTTTGTGGCGAAAAGTGCTGCCATTTCCTGAAGAGTGGTCGCCATTTTGAGTTTTAGCGCCAATTTGCAAATTATAACCGCTGGCTCAAAGGAGTATTGCAGGCACAGAAAGAGGTTGAGGAGATCCTGGAGGAGATCTGGGTATCGGGTATAGCAGAAGCACAGCAAGAAACGCTTATTTCCCGCCAGTTTTGCGCTCGATGATCACCGGCATTGGCGCATTTCTTCATTTTTAGGTTAAAATTGCGGCTGCCGGCTCGATTTACAATGTTGTGCAACACGTCCCACGGAGATTCCGTGACGTAAGACGGAAAGGGATTACTTCACTGGGGAACTGGTCAAAACAACTATACTCGAACAGGACCCACCTTTGGAGTAGGGGGGGGGGGGGGGGGCTTTCTCAAAGACACCACCTATCTTCGAACATTACCAACAACATTTTATTTGCTTTTAAATTTGAGTTGACACAGGAATATTTAGCTAGCAAGAGTCGGGATTACAAGACAAACAAGAAAAGTGAGGTTTGAATCTCACTGTAATTTTTTACTGCTGGATAGAGGGGTGGCTATGCAATAAAGACACCATCTTTTGACCTTAAGCAAGGGGGGTGCAGGAAGACACCACCAACTATTTTGTGACTGGGTGGGTCCTGTTCGAGTGTAGTAGTTTTGACCACTTCCCTAGTTGATTATCAGTGGTCGAAGATGCACTGCATGTAGCTCTAGAAGAGGAAGGGCTGATGACAGTGAACCGAACTCGGAACTCTATTTCGCGAATTATGGACTGTACAGAGCAGCTTGCCATAGTCACAAAACCCGCACTGCAGCAGAGAATCAGGTAAGTTTTTATATACTGTACCTAGCTGGCCTTGAGCAAAAACTTCGCCGCTCAAGACCATTTGCACCAAGGGACTCGTGGTTCTGAAGATGAGGACGAAATCTGACTACTGCTTACGATTATTCGGTTCGTGTGGTTGGTTAAGGGTTTGGCCAGGTGTAGGGAATGGACTGCCATGGAAACTTCTTGGGCCACACAGGATAAGAAATCTACTTTGGGTGGACGAGAAAACACATCTATTTGAAACCTGTTCAGAAAAAGTTAAGCACAAGCTTTAGGTCGAAAAGTCTATAAGCGTGCAAGGCCTCAGTTGAAAGAGAACTGTCATAACGATTGGTGTCAGAGGGACTTTCGAGTGAGTGATCTATAAAGGAAGCATGCGAATATTTTTTATGATACCAATCGACCGATGATGTCACAGACCTCTCGACTGGCGCAAAATAGGCCCTATCAGTCAGTCAGTACTGAATGTGAGGCCCTACCAGTCAGTCAGTACTGAATGTTAGGCCCTACCAGTCAGTCAGTACTGAATGTTAGGCCCTACCAGTCAGTCAGTACTGAATGTTAGGCCCTACCAGTCAGTCAGTACTGAATGTTAGGCCCTACCAGTCAGTCAGTACTGAATGTTAGGCCCTACCAGTCAGTCAGTACTGAATGTTAGGCCCTACCACTCAGTCAGTACTGAATGTTAGGCCCTACCAGTCAGTCAGTACTGAATGTTAGGCCCTACCACTCAGTCAGTACTGAATGTTAGGCCCTACCACTCAGTCAGTACTGAATGTTAGGCCCTACCACTCAGTCAGTACTGAATGTTAGGCCCTACCACTCAGTCAGTACTGAATGTTAGGCCCTACCAGTCAGTCAGTACTGAATCTTAGGCCCTACCACTCAGTCAGTACTGAATGTTAAAACTTGTTAAAACACAACAACCTACAACTGCAATCCTCACTCAGTCATCCGATTTCACCGCCCAACAAATTCTTTCACAACACAAGATGGCCCTTGTAGCAAGTGCAGCTCCTTCATGGACTAGAACATTGAAACAGACAATCAGATATGGACTAGATGTGTCCACAGCCTGTCAGTGAAACACAAGGCATAAAGGAGGAAAACCAAGAAATGAGAATTGATTGAGCAGTGCTTATCTGCTGTGGAAGAGGCAAAAAATTCCCTAGCATTAGTAGCCCAGTCCAAATTCTTCAATGTTTCCTGAGAAATATATTGTGATTAGGAGGGTTCTGGAAATAAAAATTGTTTCTGAGGGTACGTATATAGCAGGAGGGGTGAATTTTGTAACTGCTGGCTGACAGGTATACTGCATGATCTGTTGGGAACGGCAATTATTTAAGACCCAATACTAAGTTTGCAATTGCAAGTCCAGTTCTACGGCAAAGTAACTTTTGTCAATCATGAATCGGTTGTATCTAAGTAATTTAGTTTGGCAAACACTAAATTCAAACAACAGCAGAAATGTTCCACAAAAATTACCAACAGTTACTTCGCTACAATTCTGGGTCCATACCTCCGATTTTGATTTACACGAGTCTTAAACAACCAAAGTATCAGAGTGATTAATCTGTCAGAGTATGGCATGAAGTTCCCGGTGTTGAGCTCTGGCTTTTGTTGTTACACTGAGCGTTGAGGTGGGAACTGCTCGGAGATATTAGCTACGATAAAGCTACTCTACAATCCGAGGGAAAATAAAATATTCACACACTCACTCACTCACTCACTCACACAGACCAGACTCACAGCAGACTTATAAAGCGATCGATTGACAAGTCACATTTTTCACTTTACTCTGAAGATGATTGTCACTTGGGCTGAAGAAAGAACCAGAACCACCCTTACCCCAACAGATTACACTAAACCACTTACAGTGAAGTAGTGAAATTTAGATTGACGGTCTGCATGTCAGCTTTTTGGCTTCAGTTTTGTTTAATCAGTTGTCTGCAGGTTGGCAGTCTGTATGCACTGACCAGAAACAAAGGGTACATTACTTTCTTTTTGTTCCTTGCTATTGGAGCACGAGTATTATCACTAAAGGGTAAAATATTTTTGTAGAGAAATATTTCTATTCCAGGGTTAGTTGCCTTTGACATAGCGTGAATCATTCCCTTTCGCTCGCGTAGTGCAGTTGCTTACCCCTACATGGGGCTCGCTTTGAGAAGTCAAAATAATCCGCTTGTAATAAAATTTATAAATAACACCTCTTGATATGCATGAGTTAGTAATGTCAGTATTTAGAGATCTTGATAAGCCCCAAGGATAAATATCTTGTCTAGTAAGGAAATGAGGATTATAAGTTCTTTAATTGGCCGTTCCGAAATGCAGCAGGGAACTGGGGCAAGTTTCAAATTTTACAAATCGATAAACTGGCACCACCACATGAGAGATCATGTTGAGATTGGTCATTTGACCAAGTATGATGCTTTTGGGCTGCACAGAGACCAAGCTATGAACCTTGAAATATGGTTCAAAATCCATACAAAACGTCTCTAATTTTGAGACAGCGTCCCCCAAAATCATATACACTCTTAAATTTTTTATGATTTCCGTGATACTCTTTGAAATGGGCAAACATGGCGATTTTCATCTCAGTTTCTTTTAAACAATAGGTGCATGACTGGATTTTACAGTTGTCACAAAGCTGATAAAGCTAGAGCTAGAGATTATTAGTCCATAGTTTTATTGAACGGTTACGGTTGTTAGCAACATATTAGGTCCAGTTCAGACGTCGTGCTTCTCAGCCGTGCCGAACAAAATTCAGGAATTAAGTTCGACAAACAGAAGCACGGCGTCTGAATCAAACTTCTGAATTAAGTTCGGCAAGCAATGCTACCCGTCTCTGGCACAGCAGCGATTCAAACGACGTGCGTCTGTTGCGCCAAGCAAAATTCATAAATTAATTACATTAATTTATTTTGGCGAGATTACGTTCTCACGGGGAGTTTGGGGGAGAATTACTACGAGGCATCAGTAAATCCTGAATTTCGTTCGACTCAGGCACGATGTCTGAATCAGAGTTATTTTCCTGCCGTGCTACAGTTGAGCAATTTAGTTCGACCTGGCAGAAGCACGACGTCTGAATTGGAACTTAGTGTGAACACTTCGAGAGACAAATGTGATGTAATTGGGCAGCAAATCTGGTTGTATGATTCGTTATGAAATATTTGTAGTTTGGTATACCGCGCGACTTGCCAGTCAGAATACGGTGAGAATAGGACAGCGGTCAGTAGCTTCATGGTATCATTTTATCGAGTTGTCGAGCAGTGTTTCAATAAATCAATAAGTTTTGAATGAGTTCTTTTGCTAAGGGACTTCTAGTCTGAAGTCAGTATCTTTCGTAGTACACTTTGCGTCTGTCGCCGAACAGATGTGACATGTGTACAAGGGGATCGGGTGGTTGAAACTTAGAAGTAAATGGAGCTAGAACATTTTTAGGACACGGGAGGGCAGAATTTTGGAAGTGGGATTCCCAACGTGGTGAAAACCGGGAATAGATAGGGAAGAATTTGGGGGCAACATTGCGCAATATTTTCCCTGCTTTATACAACAGAGTACTAAGAGCTAAGAGGGAGGGACCACTAACGAGGAGCAGGGACCGAGAGCAAAAGGTTCGGATGTGGGAAGCTCAGATTCCCATTACACCGCTTTTTCGGAAGTGGGAGATAATTTTGTTCAGTCACTTAAATATGTGCTCGTAAATCAACGATTCATTCAGGAATACTGGCATTGCTGAAGCATAAAGGCCTTCAACCTCTATGCTGAGCAAGACTATTAATAAACGTCCTTCATTCGTCGGAGATGGGCTCTGCATGCCATGCGCCAGGAAGGAAAACTCCATCATGCAGATGATGCAATCACTGACCGGTACACTCTACGAAATGAAACTCTTGAATTTGTTACTGGTGTTTTTGGAGAAATAGTCAATCGATAAAGATCTAACGGTGTACACAATCAGTGAGGTCATCAGTACTGCACGCGGTCTACTTATCGGCAGAAGGGAGAGCATTCCAGTCGAGAATCAGCCGCTTAATTTACCGATGTTGCTTCTTTAGCCATATTTTGATTGTCACTTCTTTCTTGATAAGATCTTTTTCTGAATGCATGTTAGACCATGTTTCAGAGACAAGGCAACCTTAGTACTCGCATAGGTTTTCAAGCCTTAGGCGATAGTTGAAGCAGGTTTCTTGGCGCCAAAGTAATATTTTGCTTAGTAATTAACCAAACTGCTTCTTGGGGGTGAACGAAACGCCACTAAGACAGATAAAAATCGTCCTGAACTGTTGAGTAGTTCATTTATTTGAACGGTTTGGTTTTTGACCTTAACATGTATCTGAAAAATACACTGATTTGTTGAATAACCATTGTTTAAGTTAGCGTTGTAATATTTATCTCTAATTGCCTTATCACATCGTGAAAAGACAACATAACTAATTATAAAGTTTTCTGTAAGTTAATACTACAGAAATATATTTTCTTTTCTTTAGACTGATAAGCACTATGAAATTTCGCTTGAGGAAAACGTGGATTTGGAGCTAGCCAGAATCATGTCTTTTTTTCCAGTAGGCTTTTTCCTACAGTAATTTCAATTCAGTTTTGAGCAAAGCTAATATAAGCACGATTGTTTAGGTTACCCTAGCAACTGGGTAACCCTAACTAGACAAGAATGACTATTAACAACTATGGAAAACGATATTAACTAAATGCTAACAGGAAACGACAAGCTCATTTTGAGCCGTTTATATCATGAAATATGATCAAGCAAATAAATAAATAGAGACGACAATTATAAGGTTAAGAAATAGAAGAACTAACTTTACTAGAAAATGAAGTTGAAGTAATAAAAATAAACAAATAATATCGACGAAATGAAACTCAAGTAACCCACTAAGCACGATACTAACAGCTAACAACCAAAAGACTGTTGGGGCATCAGGGAAAAGAGCAGTTCATTATAGAAACCACACAGTTGTCAACAAAGACGACTTGACAAAGCTAACCAAAAGATAAAATACTAACTTTACTAAATAGAAAATCTGGAAAAGCGTAAGTCAAAACCAATAAAATAACCAGGAAAAGCCTAACAATTAATCAAGAAAGACTAGTGAGCATATTTACAAGTTGACACCGGTAAGATAATATACTTACTCGGATGTAACAAACAACAACAACCACTTTTAATTGTACTCGTTCTTGTAATAAACATACACATAATTGAAAGAAAACTTACATAGAACACTCACGTAACTATTAAATGCCGGTCTAACTGAACCTTACTGATAACAAGCAGACTAGAAATGTTCTTTGATTGGAAGTATGGAGAAAAAATGAGCGTTTTCAGGAGAAAGACGGGAGAAATGAACGAAAAACGCAATGCTTTTGTGAGCTTTCACCACTTCTATAACAGGTAACAAACATAACAGAAAATTCGAAGTAAAAACTAACATTTGCCGGTAAGAGTGATTTGTGTCGGTGAAAGTTCAATCTTATCTAAACCAATGAACAATTTTAAACATAGAAGGAAATACGGAAATAAATAAAGTATCATCATCATCATCATCATCACGGTTTTGTTATTGTGTACAACAGGAGAGTATTTCTTCGTCGATGAAGACCTCAAGACTTACTCTCAGTTGAAGATGGACTCCACAGGCAGGGCAATACTCACCATGTTAAGACACTGTGGACGGCTTAGGGAAGTGCGAGGCAACAAACTGTTGAGATATGTGCTGAGACTGTAAAGTACATTCTTTAGCTGCTTTGTGTGTGGATAGCTGTTGATATTTTTGTCTGAATGTTTTTTTCCGATCCGTCATTGATAGGTGCGCTGTGCAGTAAAAATAAACGCAATAATTTTCTATAAACATTACTTACACTGTACATGTAGCTATGGTAAAGTTTTGCTTAAATCACTCTGCGTTTCATTTTTTCCACGCTGCCACAGAAATAATCTTTGCATCAAGCACTTCATTTGGGTGGTTAAAGTAAAGATTGGTCAATTGACAGGCGCAGTGCGGTACTTCAGTATTAGTAATAACTAGAACCAACTACCTCCTAAAAGGAAAATGAACAGCACCATATTATTTGGTCACACTTTCAGGGTTCAATTAGATGTAGAAGTTAGATCCACCTTGTACAACAGTATTAAACAATACCGTGTTAAAGTACTGCCCAATAGCTTTAATTTTAGTGGTCATACACTAGGGTTTTACTCACTTACTTAAAAGTTAAAAGGACCTCGGCGCTTTGTACTTTATGTGGTACTGTTTACCACATGAAAGTACGGCTCAATAGCTTTTATTTTAGCTTTCACACACTGCCCTTTAAAGTTAGTAGCACCTTGGCACGTTGTGCAGCGTTTGGCGTTATGAACAGTACCACATGGAAGCACTGATCAGTAGCTTTCATTCTAGTGCTCGTGATCGATACAGCTGTACTACTTAACTAGTGAGACAAATCTGGCAGTTTAACATTTGTCGGGAACTATACCTGTTGTTAGGATCTCCCAAGCAACCAAAACCAAAGGCATTCAATGCATATTAGTATTCCTCAAGTAAGGAAACCGAAGGTACACTAAACGTGGTACTAAGTAAAATACAGCCATTTACCCTAGTTATCAGTTAGCGCAATGCAAAGCAAAGCAAAGAAGCTACTCACAGATTTCCAGCACAAGTATAAAATTTCCTTTTATTTTCCCTTCATTTACAATGCATCTTTATTCGTACCTAATAGTTTTTTGTTACAAATTATCTTTTAATCCTAAAGCTGTGACGATTTTGCACATTATTAGCATTTAAAAAAAAACAGATAAAAAACAGGGTCTTATAAAAGCTTCCTCAATTTAAAAACAAGGTGCACGATAACGTCTCAAAATGAGACTTGTTTAGAAATGTGCAAAAACGATTTAACTTGTACCCAGTTCTTCGCACGTGTGAGAAGTCTTCGCTTCGAGTGTGAAGATCAAGGCATAAGGTCTAAACAATATTTTGATTCCTGGGTGCTTCTGGTGTCGTTTGGTTAGACCAAAAAAAATTCAAAATGGCGGTCAAAATCAAAATGGCGAACATTAATTAGTAGTCTTTACGAATCAACTTGTAGACTCGCCATTCTTTGGAATCTAAGTACGCCTCAGTTTCGGATCTTTTTAAAACTTTCCAGTACCCTGGCTGTTCTTAGCGCAAACGATGGCTAGCTGCTCTGCACGCAAACGATCCTACAGCTGATATTATACCAGCGCCACTATGATAACTATGATGCGCCTACAAGATTATTAAATATCCCTGCTAGTGGTGATAGAAAAAGTCATGCTCCTAGCTAGTCTTGTTCGCATTACCACAATCTCTATTTTGATTTAGAATTGATATAAATCATCTGCTCTATTCGCTACATTTTTTTCCAATAATTTATCTGCGTGTGCCGATGATAAGTTGAAGGTGCTTTGCTCGTACCAGTCTTCAGTCTGTGCCACATGTTCGTCTTTCTTAGCGTCGTAAAACTTTCGATGCTATAATGTGAGTGAGATTTGCTAGACAATTGTCCCTCTTAAATGCAATTTCTTGCATCTTCATCAGTTTTATGGGGTTGTTTTTCTTTTAAGTGGGTTGTAAACTTATAATTATTTGTCAGTCATGTTATTTGTTTTCCGTACATTTTGTTATCTGTCGTGTAGGTTCTTTAATGTTTAAATTGTTCATTGGTTTAGATAAGATTGAACTTTCACCGACACAAATCACTCTTACCGGCAAATGTTAGTTTTTACTTCGAATTTTCTGTTATGTTTGTTACCTGTTATAGAAGTGGTGAAAGCTCACAAAAGCATTGCGTTTTTCGTTCATTTCTCCCGTCTTTCTCCTGAAAACGCTCATTTTTTCTCCATACTTCCAATCAAAGAACATTTCTAGTCTGCTTGTTATCAGTAAGGTTCAGTTAGACCGGCATTTAATAGTTACGTGAGTGTTCTATGTAAGTTTTCTTTCAATTATGTGTATGTTTATTACAAGAACGAGTACAATTAAAAGTGGTTGTTGTTGTTTGTTACATCCGAGTAAGTATATTATCTTACCGGTGTCAACTTGTAAATATGCTCACTAGTCTTTCTTGATTAATTGTTAGGCTTTTCCTGGTTATTTTATTGGTTTTGACTTACGCTTTTCCAGATTTTCTATTTAGTAAAGTTAGTATTTTATCTTTTGGTTAGCTTTGTCAAGTCGTCTTTGTTGACAACTGTGTGGTTTCTATAATGAACTGCTCTTTTCCCTGATGCCCCCAACAGTCTTTTGGTTGTTAGCTGTTAGTATCGTGCTTAGTGGGTTACTTGAGTTTCATTTCGTCGATATTATTTGTTTATTTTTATTACTTCAACTTCATTTTCTAGTAAAGTTAGTTCTTCTATTTCTTAACCTTATAATTGTCGTCTCTATTTATTTATTTGCTTGATCATATTTCATGATATAAACGGCTCAAAATGAGCTTTGTCGTTTCCTGTTAGCATTTAAGTTAATATCGTTTTCCATAGTTGTTAATAGTTAGGGTTACCCAGTTGCTAGGGTAACCTAAACAATCGTGCTTATATTAGCTTTGCTCAAAACTGAATTGAAATTACTGTAGGAAAAAGCCTACTGGAAAAAAAGACATGATTCTGGCTAGCTCCAAATCCACGTTTTCCTCAAGCGAAATTTCATAGTGCTTATCAGTCTAAAGAAAAGAAAATATATTTCTGTAGTATTAACTTACAGAAAACTTTATAATTAGTTATGTTGTCTTTTCACGATGTGATAAGGCAATTAGAGATAAATATTACAACGCTAACTTAAACAATGGTTATTCAACAAATCAGTGTATTTTTCAGATACATGTTAAGGTCAAAAACCAAACCGTTCAAATAAATGAACTACTCAACAGTTCAGGACGATTTTTATCTGTCTTAGTGGCGTTTCGTTCACCCCCAAGAAGCAGTTTGGTTAATTACTAAGCAAAATATTACTTTGGCGCCAAGAAACCTGCTTCAACTATCGCCTAAGGCTTGAAAACCTATGCGAGTACTAAGGTTGCCTTGTCTCTGAAACATGGTCTAACATGCATTCAGAAAAAGATCTTATCAAGAAAGAAGTGACAATCAAAATATGGCTAAAGAAGCAACATCGGTAAATTAAGCGGCTGATTCTCGACTGGAATGCTCTCCCTTCTGCCGATAAGTAGACCGCGTGCAGTACTGATGACCTCACTGATTGTGTACACCGTTAGATCTTTATCGATTGACTATTTCTCCAAAAACACCAGTAACAAATTCAAGAGTTTCATTTCGTAGAGTGTACCGGTCAGTGATTGCATCATCTGCATGATGGAGTTTTCCTTCCTGGCGCATGGCATGCAGAGCCCATCTCCGACGAATGAAGGACGTTTATTAATAGTCTTGCTCAGCATAGAGGTTGAAGGCCTTTATGCTTCAGCAATGCCAGTATTCCTGAATGAATCGTTGATTTACGAGCACATATTTAAGTGACTGAACAAAATTATCTCCCACTTCCGAAAAAGCGGTGTAATGGGAATCTGAGCTTCCCACATCCGAACCTTTTGCTCTCGGTCCCTGCTCCTCGTTAGTGGTCCCTCCCTCTTAGCTCTTAGTACTCTGTTGTATAAAGCAGGGAAAATATTGCGCAATGTTGCCCCCAAATTCTTCCCTATCTATTCCCGGTTTTCACCACGTTGGGAATCCCACTTCCAAAATTCTGCCCTCCCGTGTCCTAAAAATGTTCTAGCTCCATTTACTTCTAAGTTTCAACCACCCGATCCCCTTGTACACATGTCACATCTGTTCGGCGACAGACGCAAAGTGTACTACGAAAGATACTGACTTCAGACTAGAAGTCCCTTAGCAAAGAACTCATTCAAAACTTATTGATTTATTGAAACACTGCTCGACAACTCGATAAAATGATACCATGAAGCTACTGACCGCTGTCCTATTCTCACCGTATTCTGACTGGCAAGTCGCGCGGTATACCAAACTACAAATATTTCATAACGAATCATACAACCAGATTTGCTGCCCAATTACATCACATTTGTCTCTCGAAGTGTTCACACTAAGTTCCAATTCAGACGTCGTGCTTCTGCCAGGTCGAACTAAATTGCTCAACTGTAGCACGGCAGGAAAATAACTCTGATTCAGACATCGTGCCTGAGTCGAACGAAATTCAGGATTTACTGATGCCTCGTAGTAATTCTCCCCCAAACTCCCCGTGAGAACGTAATCTCGCCAAAATAAATTAATGTAATTAATTTATGAATTTTGCTTGGCGCAACAGACGCACGTCGTTTGAATCGCTGCTGTGCCAGAGACGGGTAGCATTGCTTGCCGAACTTAATTCAGAAGTTTGATTCAGACGCCGTGCTTCTGTTTGTCGAACTTAATTCCTGAATTTTGTTCGGCACGGCTGAGAAGCACGACGTCTGAACTGGACCTAATATGTTGCTAACAACCGTAACCGTTCAATAAAACTATGGACTAATAATCTCTAGCTCTAGCTTTATCAGCTTTGTGACAACTGTAAAATCCAGTCATGCACCTATTGTTTAAAAGAAACTGAGATGAAAATCGCCATGTTTGCCCATTTCAAAGAGTATCACGGAAATCATAAAAAATTTAAGAGTGTATATGATTTTGGGGGACGCTGTCTCAAAATTAGAGACGTTTTGTATGGATTTTGAACCATATTTCAAGGTTCATAGCTTGGTCTCTGTGCAGCCCAAAAGCATCATACTTGGTCAAATGACCAATCTCAACATGATCTCTCATGTGGTGGTGCCAGTTTATCGATTTGTAAAATTTGAAACTTGCCCCAGTTCCCTGCTGCATTTCGGAACGGCCAATTAAAGAACTTATAATCCTCATTTCCTTACTAGACAAGATATTTATCCTTGGGGCTTATCAAGATCTCTAAATACTGACATTACTAACTCATGCATATCAAGAGGTGTTATTTATAAATTTTATTACAAGCGGATTATTTTGACTTCTCAAAGCGAGCCCCATGTAGGGGTAAGCAACTGCACTACGCGAGCGAAAGGGAATGATTCACGCTATGTCAAAGGCAACTAACCCTGGAATAGAAATATTTCTCTACAAAAATATTTTACCCTTTAGTGATAATACTCGTGCTCCAATAGCAAGGAACAAAAAGAAAGTAATGTACCCTTTGTTTCTGGTCAGTGCATACAGACTGCCAACCTGCAGACAACTGATTAACAAAACTGAAGCCAAAAAGCTGACATGCAGACCGTCAATCTAAAATTTCACTACTTCACTGTAAGTGGTTTAGTGTAATCTGTTGGGGTAAGGGTGGTTCTGGTTCTTTCTTCAGCCCAAGTGACAATCATCTTCAGAGTAAAGTGAAAAATGTGACTTGTCAATCGATCGCTTTATAAGTCTGCTGTGAGTCTGGTCTGTGTGAGTGAGTGAGTGAGTGAGTGTGTGAATATTTTATTTTCCCTCGGATTGTAGAGTAGCTTTATCGTAGCTAATATCTCCGAGCAGTTCCCACCTCAACGCTCAGTGTAACAACAAAAGCCAGAGCTCAACACCGGGAACTTCATGCCATACTCTGACAGATTAATCACTCTGATACTTTTGGTTGTTTAAGACTCGTGTAAATCAAAATCGGAGGTATGGACCCAGAATTGTAGCGAAGTAACTGTTGGTAATTTTTGTGGAACATTTCTGCTGTTGTTTGAATTTAGTGTTTGCCAAACTAAATTACTTAGATACAACCGATTCATGATTGACAAAAGTTACTTTGCCGTAGAACTGGACTTGCAATTGCAAACTTAGTATTGGGTCTTAAATAATTGCCGTTCCCAACAGATCATGCAGTATACCTGTCAGCCAGCAGTTACAAAATTCACCCCTCCTGCTATATACGTACCCTCAGAAACAATTTTTATTTCCAGAACCCTCCTAATCACAATATATTTCTCAGGAAACATTGAAGAATTTGGACTGGGCTACTAATGCTAGGGAATTTTTTGCCTCTTCCACAGCAGATAAGCACTGCTCAATCAATTCTCATTTCTTGGTTTTCCTCCTTTATGCCTTGTGTTTCACTGACAGGCTGTGGACACATCTAGTCCATATCTGATTGTCTGTTTCAATGTTCTAGTCCATGAAGGAGCTGCACTTGCTACAAGGGCCATCTTGTGTTGTGAAAGAATTTGTTGGGCGGTGAAATCGGATGACTGAGTGAGGATTGCAGTTGTAGGTTGTTGTGTTTTAACAAGTTTTAACATTCAGTACTGACTGAGTGGTAGGGCCTAAGATTCAGTACTGACTGACTGGTAGGGCCTAACATTCAGTACTGACTGAGTGGTAGGGCCTAACATTCAGTACTGACTGAGTGGTAGGGCCTAACATTCAGTACTGACTGAGTGGTAGGGCCTAACATTCAGTACTGACTGAGTGGTAGGGCCTAACATTCAGTACTGACTGACTGGTAGGGCCTAACATTCAGTACTGACTGAGTGGTAGGGCCTAACATTCAGTACTGACTGACTGGTAGGGCCTAACATTCAGTACTGACTGACTGGTAGGGCCTAACATTCAGTACTGACTGACTGGTAGGGCCTAACATTCAGTACTGACTGACTGGTAGGGCCTAACATTCAGTACTGACTGACTGGTAGGGCCTAACATTCAGTACTGACTGACTGGTAGGGCCTCACATTCAGTACTGACTGACTGATAGGGCCTATTTTGCGCCAGTCGAGAGGTCTGTGACATCATCGGTCGATTGGTATCATAAAAAATATTCGCATGCTTCCTTTATAGATCACTCACTCGAAAGTCCCTCTGACACCAATCGTTATGACAGTTCTCTTTCAACTGAGGCCTTGCACGCTTATAGACTTTTCGACCTAAAGCTTGTGCTTAACTTTTTCTGAACAGGTTTCAAATAGATGTGTTTTCTCGTCCACCCAAAGTAGATTTCTTATCCTGTGTGGCCCAAGAAGTTTCCATGGCAGTCCATTCCCTACACCTGGCCAAACCCTTAACCAACCACACGAACCGAATAATCGTAAGCAGTAGTCAGATTTCGTCCTCATCTTCAGAACCACGAGTCCCTTGGTGCAAATGGTCTTGAGCGGCGAAGTTTTTGCTCAAGGCCAGCTAGGTACAGTATATAAAAACTTACCTGATTCTCTGCTGCAGTGCGGGTTTTGTGACTATGGCAAGCTGCTCTGTACAGTCCATAATTCGCGAAATAGAGTTCCGAGTTCGGTTCACTGTCATCAGCCCTTCCTCTTCTAGAGCTACATGCAGTGCATCTTCGACCACTGATAATCAACTAGGGAAGTGGTCAAAACTACTACACTCGAACAGGACCCACCCAGTCACAAAATAGTTGGTGGTGTCTTCCTGCACCCCCCTTGCTTAAGGTCAAAAGATGGTGTCTTTATTGCATAGCCACCCCTCTATCCAGCAGTAAAAAATTACAGTGAGATTCAAACCTCACTTTTCTTGTTTGTCTTGTAATCCCGACTCTTGCTAGCTAAATATTCCTGTGTCAACTCAAATTTAAAAGCAAATAAAATGTTGTTGGTAATGTTCGAAGATAGGTGGTGTCTTTGAGAAAGCCCCCCCCCCCCCCCCCTACTCCAAAGGTGGGTCCTGTTCGAGTATAGTTGTTTTGACCAGTTCCCCAGTGAAGTAATCCCTTTCCGTCTTACGTCACGGAATCTCCGTGGGACGTGTTGCACAACATTGTAAATCGAGCCGGCAGCCGCAATTTTAACCTAAAAATGAAGAAATGCGCCAATGCCGGTGATCATCGAGCGCAAAACTGGCGGGAAATAAGCGTTTCTTGCTGTGCTTCTGCTATACCCGATACCCAGATCTCCTCCAGGATCTCCTCAACCTCTTTCTGTGCCTGCAATACTCCTTTGAGCCAGCGGTTATAATTTGCAAATTGGCGCTAAAACTCAAAATGGCGACCACTCTTCAGGAAATGGCAGCACTTTTCGCCACAAAAACGTCGAATTTAAAGCGATCCATGGAGTTAAGAAGCGCAGGTAAGGCAATCAAAAGAAATTGAAAGGTATATATTTAGTTGTTGTGTGCAGTCTAGTTCTTCATTTGTCGATCATCTTTGTTGATGTATGCGAAATTTCAACTAAATCGTCCCCATGTGGAAGCAAGAGATGGTTTATCACAGAACTACGATCATGCTGTCTACAATATGAACTTAAGTAAACGCCAGACAGCATTGTTTCTGTGCTCAACGAGTGAATGCAACAGAGATGTCATGTTTTAAATGGTGCCTTGAGGGATTATCACAAATTACATTACAAGTTAGGTGGTTGGAGAAGGGTTTTGATTAAAAACAAAAGTTCTAAGGAGAGAGAGAGAAATAATAAATGTGGCCCTTGGATTCCTTCAACAACTAGGAGGGGAGCAAGGCTGAACTAGGATCTCCTGGGTCCCTGTCTTGGAGCCATCACTGATGACAGCAGGTTATCAGGTGTGAGATGGTTTTGTACTTGGTCAGTTTACAGAGAATTACTTTTGATTGAATCACTATTATCCTAAATTGGTCAACACATCCATGGCTGGACAGAGAGACCCAATTTCTACATTTTACAGTAGAACCTGGTGACAGACATTCAGGGCTCAAAATTAACACTCGCATTAACTCACAAAATGTGAGAGATTTTCATAAGCTGCGAGTGAAAAAATGTCCACCAGCAAATGTTTGTGAGTTAGACTCGTCCATGTAACCCAAACATTTGGAAAAAATTTGCTAGTGGTCTCACCAGTTTGCTAGTGGAAAAAATCTCAGTAGCCAAACTTTGCCAGTGGACTGAAAAGTTAACTTTGAGCACTGACATTGTCTATGACTGCTCATGTAAACTAAATCCTTCCCCCTTTTCTAAGGCAATTCCACAAACTGCAATGCTGCATTGAGGTCAATTGATAAAGAGTTACTGGAAATTGAGACCGTTTTAGATGCATTTGAAACACTTGTAAATAGAGAAAAGAAGTTGCTGGAGCAAGGAGAGGTACAGTGGTGTACATTCAGGCATTTTCATTGTAGTATAATGGTAAAAAAAATCTTGCAGAATCAACATAGCGTATTATGACTGTTTTTAAGATAAGCATGCTAAGGTCAGATACTTGCTGGATCAGTAGTTAGTGTGTAGTCTTTTTTCATTGACTAAGAACATGCAGTTTTCAATTTCGAGAGTAAAAATCTGGAAATGACTGCATGCAACTGCAAAGGAATGTTATAATCTGCTAGCTTGCTAGGAAGTTTCATGTAAAACCCTGGCAAAATTGAGATGTTAATGAAGACCCCCATGAAAGGAAACCCCATTCATAAATAACTTTGGGGGTTTTTCAACTCTCTCCTGCCAAACACCCAAACTGCCAATTAATTCCCAGTTTCCTCTATTTGTTTTGATCATTGCAACCACCTATAATTTCCTGCAGACGTACCTTATAGATTGAAGGAATTGACCATAGCCATTATGTATAGCCTCCAAAACAGCTGTCCTTCTTCGTTCCCACTCTGGCTGGGAGCAAACAAGGACAGCTGTTTTTGTAGGCTGCACCTTGTAAAAAGAAAATTTGAATTGTATTGTCAGCACTTTACAATCTGCTATGCTTAGGAAAAACAGATATATATACATCCTTACATCTAATAGTGAACAGAAGGTTACTGATTACTATTTTGCAAACACTAGTTCACTAGTTCACTAGTTCACTAGTTCACTAGTTCACTAGTTCACTAGTTCACTAGTTTGTTGCTTATTAACAGTAATTTATTAAATACATTTCAAATTGAATAAGAATCACTGTGACAGTTATACTTGTTTACATAATAATTCATGTTCTTGATTATATAATAGAAATTATTGCTATTAATAATAATTAAGTTAAGCATGAATTGTTATAGCAGAGCTCCAGCAGCCATAAGGGCTGCCAAGCGAGCATCATATCCAGGGGAACAGAACCACATGCATGTAAAAAACTAGACAACCATGCATCTTTTGTTTCATGGTCAACCAAGTTAGTTGCATGGATCATGGGTACATGTGTCATAAAATGATGATAAAATGTTGTGCAACAGGGCAGAAATATTCCAGCTAATAGGTCTGGTTTCCAGCTAAGGAAAAACAAATCCATTTTGTCGTTTTGGTTAACAAATTTGTAATCAGGAGCTCCACTTTAAGGCCTGGTTAAATCTATGTATTATAAGCATGTATTGTGAAAATTTTTCATTGAAGGCAATGAAAGATGTTGCAACAAAATTTAGAGAAAGACTTGAGTATGTGGCATCCAATCTTCCTTCACATCTTCCTGGAGTGGAAAAGGCAGCTAAAAGGTAATTAGAATAAGGTTAAGTGATTTTTATGAAATTGAATGTGAAAGCCATGCTACATGTAAACCTTAAAAGCTTCTAAATAATGCTCCTTTGAAAAGTGGGAGCTGGACCCAGTATAGCTTGTGGAATCATGATAATAATAATATAGTTAAATAGTACTCTTACTAAGAAGACTTTGAGATAAAACATTTCTTCCATTTACAAAACTACCTTCAGATATTCGGCATACCTTTCATAAACCCTAGCTAAACACAAAATGGACTTTCACTTTGTTATTCTTGGACTAAAAGCAAGAATAGACCCTTCTCCAAAATGGCAGCCGAAAATTCAAACAAGTCAAAATTAAAAACGTATACCAGCACTAGAAAGTACACCTTTACTTTAGTAACCCTGCAAACAGCATTTCAGGTGTAATATCAGTGGATGATAAATTAAATGTTAGGAGATCTCGGAAAAAATCCGAGTCCCAAATGGAATTTGAACCCAGGACCCTCCGTGATCTAGTCGGATGCTCTAACCACTGAGCTACTGGAGACTCTATGGTGAGCAAGGGTCAATTTGTGGGTCTTGACTGGAACCGCATCACGCGGCTACACAGCCAAGTAATGACTGGCACACATGAACTCACTAACAGCATCACGCTGTCACATTAAAGCATATCAAGATGCAGCCAACCAACCTCCAAAGTGAGTATATTAAAGATGAAACAACAACTACATGATAAATTAAATGTTAGGAGATCTCGGAAAAAATCCGAGTCCCAGATGGAATTTGAACCCATGACCCTCCGTGATCTAGTCGGATGCTCTAACCACTGAGCTACTGGAGACTCTATGGTGAGCAAGGGTCAATTTGTGGGTCTTGACTGGAACCGCATCACGCGGCTACACAGCCAAGTAATGACTGGCACACATGAACTCACTAACAGCATCACGCTGTCACATTAAAGCATATCAAGATGCAGCCAACCAACCTCCAAAGTGAGTATATTAAAGATGAAACAACAACTACATGATAAATTAAATGTTAGGAGATCTCGGAAAAAAATCCGAGGGACTCGGATTTTTTCCGAGATCTCCTAACATTTAATTTATCATGTAGTTGTTGTTTCATCTTTAATAATATCAGTGGAGAAAATGTAATTTGAAAATTGAAAATTTTACAGACGTTTGTATGACTGGGGGTATGCATTATACCCCCAGTCATACAAACGTCTGTAATTTTTTTAATTTTCAACTTACTTTTTCTCAGCTGATATTACACCTGAAATGCTGAAACTTTGTAGGGTTACTAAAGTAAAGGTGTTCTATCTAGTGCTGGTAGACGTTTTTAATTTTAGCTAATTTTAACTTATTTGAATTTTTGGCCGCCATTTTGGAGAAGGGTCTATTGCATATGATTTTCATAATCTTGTTCATTTAGGGGCTCAGAAAAAGAGGAAGTTGTGAAAGAAACTGTTACAAAGTCAAGGAAGATGCGTCGGGCAAAAGAGGTTTCCTGTGACACTGGGTCGGAGTTTCCTAAGTTAGCTTACCTCACAGTTGAAGAGTTTGATGAAATACCAAAGTAAGGTTTGACATATTGAAATAGTAAATTCCCTTAACCCTGGTAAGATCTTTTAAGAAGTTTTTTTAAAAAATATGCTCCTGAAGATTATTTTAGGATGCTACAGTATTGAGGACTTACATGAACTCCTCTAAGATCTCCAAGCATCCTTAGGGATTAGAGATCTTAGGATCCTTGTAGACTGCCTCAGGAACATTTTTAAGATCTTTGTAAAATCCTCAAACATCAATAAAGAAGATCCTTGGATAGCATTGGCAGGTTTACACTATTCCTAGTTAAGGAATAGACTATTCCTACCCTGGTAGAGGAGGAAAATGCTTTCATAATAATGCTTTAAAACATCGTTGAAGCATTTGAAAGAATCCAATGTACCAGAATCTAATTTTGTGGACCTGGTTCAATTGATTTGCACCTTTTCAATGATGCCAGGTTACTCGGATCATGGTGCATCAAAGAAACCTTTGAATCCATTCACAGGTTCCTTTGACACACCATGATCCTAATGATCATAAGTCATTGACTCACTTCTGGATCGTACAACCGGGTACATTGTAAAACCTGTCAATGTTGCTCCTTCAAACACTGCTCTCAAATTCTTCCAAACTTCTCAGAGTGTTTTTTTCCTGGTTATGTATACAAGAAACAAACGAAATGCTTCGACTGCACAACCAATCAATTCGTTGATTACGTGTATCAGAAGTTTATTTTATAGCTCCTTTTTTCCTTAGTATGGAAAGCCTGTAAAATAGAAAATACGAATAATGCATGCCTTTGTTGCAACTTTTCACCTCGTCTTTTCCATTTTTGAGCATGCAATTTCATGTGAGGTGTGGTCTTCTCGTATTACTGCAGGATCATCAAAGGGCGTGTCTCGTATGATTCAAGCCAATAATGCCCTAGATGAAATCCATAAAGTTATCACAGCGAAGGTACAAGATTTTACGATCTTTCCTCTGTTCCCCCAGCCATGGGGGGCCGGTTTATGAAGAAATCCACGAAGTTTACGTGGACGTTGCTGTTTGTCATGGACCGAATTACACTCTATAATTAAATATTTACCAGCTGTTTGTCGTAGCAACTAGGCTGCGCTATAGAAAGGAGTCGCACGAGTCAGTTTGCCAACCCCTTGGCCTAACATGTACATTGATGGTCGTGAAATGTTGGACGTGGCCTGCTTCCAGACGGTAATTGAAGAACAGACTGTTGCCAGCCAATCTTTCTCTTTTGGGGGGTAGAAGTGGTGTACACCGCGACCGTAAAGGGGCAGTATGGGATGGGGTCCTTACCTCGTACGACACTGTAAACCGTGCCTTTATGATTTCAGAAGAAAAATTGACTGCCCAGCAGCGGAGGAGAACGACCAAAGAACTTCAATACAAATGAAACAAAAATGGCGGGAGGGGGTTGGGGGAAGGAGTAGGAAAATTTGTTACCTCTTTCCAAACCAGGCATTTCCTGTTCCTCTTGTTGCCAGTTTTCTTAGAATGCGATAGGTGAAGCACGCGAAAATGAACTTGTCTCGTGGCACGTTCTCTTTTCTATTTTT
>JAHPZR010034983.1:0-14046 GCA_019787425.1 Platygyra sinensis
TCATGACAAAGTGGTCTTTGTGTACAAATTTTGACAGAGCTGACTGCTTTCCACTCTAACTGGACATTCCCACCAAATCCCGAGTAGTAAGTATTGCAAAAGGAACAGCTACAAGTACCTGTAGCTCAGAGGTTTCAATTTATAATCAGTGATGATTATTATGACAAACAAATGCTTTCATTTTTATGTGTGTAGATGGCCAACAAGGAAGATTTTAGTGAAGTCAAAATCAAAATCTCTGGAGATAGAACAAAGATGTCTCACACCAGCAGTTTTTTTCACTTCTTCCTTTGCCCTGGTTGAGGATGGCCATGATAGTTGCTTCTCTAGTGCAGGTAGATAAAGCAAGGTTTAATATTTCTACATTAATAAATAGATTAACTTTAATTATCAGTAACCCATGACACTCAAACAGAAATTTGGAAATGCCGATTTTGTGAAGATGGGAAACCGGAGTTTGCAAAGAAAAACTAGGAACTGACTGCAAACTGAACCCACACATAGCCAGTGGTGAGAATCAAACCCAGGCCGCATAAGAGGGAGACAAGTGCTCTCACCACTGTCCCATCTTTGCCCCCCCCCCATGTCATGGTTAAGTTTGCACTGTATCTTTTTGTCAAGTGTCAGGCACAATAGCAATAGCAAAAATGCAAAGCTTATGTACATGTAAGACAACATTGAAACCCCTGACAGATAATCATACTAATGCTGTCATCAAAGGAAAATACTATGAGACTTTGACAGTCCTTTGCCCCTATCATAAAAGAGGTTATTGGCCTAGTAACGGATGGTGAGATTACAGTTGACAGGAAAACAGTTAAGCTTGAAATTTTCTTGGAAGGAGACTACAAGATAACTATTTCTTAAGTTACTTAAACCAGTATGTGCCCTTTTAGACTATGCATAGTCAACTTATCAAACCTTTTGTGACATTAGACAACCGCCTATTAACTAAGCATCTGTCTTTTTGTGGTGGAACAGAGAATTAACTCTGAAGTGTAAATTAAGTGCTATGTGAAACCCATGAAAGACCCACTGGGCGTTTGCCCTAGTAAAGGGAATCAGGGAACCACACGAGGTAAAGAAAAAGTTCTTTTGACCTCGGTGGGAATCGGACCCAATACCTCTGGATTAGATCTACCGTTACTCTGCCGATTGAGCTACGATGTCGGACAGAGAAAGTCAGGGATGATTGAGTTGGTGAATCGCAGTGAAGAGAAAGTAAGGGTACATATGAATGTTATGCCACGTAGCACTATGAACACAATTGGTGGAACAGAGAATTAACTCTGAAGTGTAAATTAAAGTGCTATGTGAAACCCATGAACGACCCACTGGGCATTAGCCCTAGTAAAGGGGGATAATGTGTACTATAGGTGGTCTCGGTCGATATGTCGACCGATATATCGACCGACTATCGGTCAATAGTCGACCGACTATGGACCGACTATCGGTCGCTAGTCGGTCGATATATCGACCGATAGTCGATTGAGAGTCCACCGATATATTGGTCGACAGTCGACCGATATTTAGCGATCGACTGTTGGTGAAGTATCGGTAGATTGTCGGTCAAATATCAGTCAAATATCGGTTGAATATCGGTCAAGTATCGGTCAAGTATCGGCCGAGTATCGGTCAAGTATCGTTTAGCCAATGTACCTGAAACAGTTATTTAACCTTAGTTCTTAGCGCTACAGATGTTAATTGTAATTTGGACTTGGCGTGATCTTTAGATAGTGTACCTTACAGTTACCTTTATTGTACATGGGTTTTCGATTAAGCGGAGAACTCATATAAATGGAAGGCTAGATTGCAGAATACCAGGCCCACAAAATATCTTAAATAAAAAAACTTGCTACCATACGCAGTGCCGCAGTCGTCATAATTAACATAAAAACTGTATATAAACTTCACGAATAAACCTTGTTCTTTCATCCACTGCGGGAGTGCAGCTGCCTCATCCCCAGTCGCCCGCGCGATAGTAAAAAAAGCAAGCGGAGAGGGGGTGTGGGGAGGGGAGGGGTGCAAGGAATGCTTGGGAGGCGAGGTAAAGCGGAGAGACTGGCAAATCCTGCATCCAAGATGGCGGAACAAGTAGTGGCGGATGTGTTCATGAGGCCTTCAGAAGGAAGAAATTATATGCTCTTACAGTTAAAAAAGGTCTATCCGCTTTATGCCACATAAGTCAAGCGGGCATTAACACCTTATAGGACACTTTCTATTTGTTTTCCACTAGTCGAGAATTAGTGACTTTACAGAATATTTAAAAATGACTGACGAAAATTACATTGGACTTTAATTGGACTTTGTCGAACTTCGGCATATGGAGTGGAATCGCAATTTTTTTCTACCCTTAGAAAATGTCGGATCTTGTGGACGAATCCGTACATTAAAATCTCACAAACGGCAATGAACAAGATTAAGCCTAACATCCAGAAGAATGTTTTCAAGAGCACAAAGGAATCTTAGACGTATCAATCCCTTACGGCTTTCTGATAGAATATATCGAAGCGTTTAGCTTTATTAAAGTGGATATTGTTCAGCAATGTCCTGTAGTAATCTGTGGAAGCATCCATTTGGGTGAGGATCCCCATACCACCTTCTTCACATGAATTCTTGAAGGTACTCCAACAGAAAGTTTGGATTGGTGTTTCCCTTCATGTGTTTGAACTTTTCTTTGGCTGCACACCAATTACTTTCAGCGTGTTGCGTGTGCACGCCAGTCGCCGGATCATCGAAGTGTAGAGAGTGGTTGACCGCTCGATGGAGCAATCCCTATCGTCGTTGTAGCTGCCGATAAGCAGCCCACTCGTCGGTGTGCAAGGTGGTACCAAGTTGTACTCTTCGTTGTACAGTGTAGCCGCATTACGGCGCCTTACTAGCTGTAAGTAAGGTCGAGCTGGTACATACTGTGTATCGAACAACCCCAGTACCCATCTCTCTGTTCTAGCGCGGCATCCCCAATGAAACTGGAGGAAATAAATAAATAATGTCTTATTGTAGATTTAATCAAACGGTTATGTAGTCTCTCCGTATGTCTTTATCTTTGGCGCGCAAATATCGACTAAGATATCAATAAAAAAGGAGGAAAGCAAATTATCATATAGGCTGCAGATAAGAACAAACAACGCAGATGTCTTAGAAGAAGCCGTAGCGGCGTGGAGCCTGTGCCAAGAAGCTGCTTTCGTCACGTAAAAAAAAAAACAAGGTAAAAGGCGGAGTGCAGCAAAGCGGCCAACTCTCCGGAGTAACAGAGAATGGTTTTAAAAGTGGTTTGTTTTAAGGAATCTCGAGAAATCTTGTTTGCCAGATATGCTTGTGGTACCATAAGGAATGAAAAGTTGTTTTGATTCATTTTAAGTTTTTGTCGCGTACAAATAGACCCTAAAGCAGTATGGTAGTTGTAGTCACGCTCAAACCCAAGATGGCGGCCAGTAGTGGGGAAAATAGTAAAGTAATAGCTTCATTTGACCTATCTGAAAGCCCAAACAAATCTCCCGAGCCGCAACACATGTCAGTATTGACTTGACTTGACTTAACTTAAGACCATCACCCTAAGTAGGTATAGGGCCTAACACACTTTTACGCGGTCGAGTGCTTTCTCCGCTGTTCTTCGCCAAGTCTCCTCCTTCCTCCTTCCTTATTTCTACGTCACCCAATCCCCCAGCTAGGCGGACCTGGTGTCACTGTGCAAATTGACAAATCAAAATTTAATCACAAGTCTAAGGTAAGTAAACATATAAAAACTGGAATGGAAAAGATTGAAACGGATTGGAAATGACAATTTTGAAAGACAAAAATGCAATTTTTTTTCCAAAGCAAAAGACCTTATGCATGATGACGTAGAACAATGCTTACAGCTCGAACGTGCATTGTGGTAGTTGTAGTCACGAACGAATCCAATATGGCGTCGTATTTCTTCGAAGAGGGAAATTTAAATCTGTTAAATGAAAGCAATGCTGACACGTTACAAACAACAATCCTGCTATCTTGGGCCCCTGAGGGACGTAGAAATAGAGGAAGGAGGAAGGAGGAGACTTGGCGAAGAACAGCGGAGAAAGCACTCGACCGCGTAAAAGTGTGTTAGGCCCTATACCTACTTAGGGTGATGGTCTTAAGTTAAGTCAAGTCAAGTCAATACTGACATGTGTTGCGGCTCGGGAGATTTGTTTGGGCTTTCAGATAGGTCAAATGAAGCTATTACTTTACTATTTTCCCCACTACTGGCCGCCATCTTGGGTTTGAGCGTGACTACAACTACCATACTGCTTTAGGGTCTATTTGTACGCGACAAAAACTTAAAATGAATCAAAACAACTTTTCATTCCTTATGGTACCACAAGCATATCTGGCAAACAAGATTTCTCGAGATTCCTTAAAACAAACCACTTTTAAAACCATTCTCTGTTACTCCGGAGAGTTGGCCGCTTTGCTGAACTCCGCCTTTTTACCTTGTTTTTTTTTTTTTACGTGACGAAAGCAGCTTCTTGGCACAGGCTCCACGCCGCTACGGCTTCTTCTAAGACATCTGCGTTGTTTGTTCTTATCTGCAGCCTATATGATAATTTGCTTTCCTCCTTTTTTATTGATATCTTAGTCGATATTTGCGCGCCAAAGATAAAGACATACGGAGAGACTACATAACCGTTTGATTAAATCTACAATAAGACATTATTTATTTATTTCCTCCAGTTTCATTGGGGATGCCGCGCTAGAACAGAGAGATGGGTACTGGGGTTGTTCGATACACAGTATGTACCAGCTCGACCTTACTTACAGCTAGTAAGGCGCCGTAATGCGGCTACACTGTTACAACGAAGAGTACAACTTGGTACCACCTTGCACACCGACGAGTGGGCTGCTTATCGGCAGCTACAACGACGATAGGGATTGCTCCATCGAGCGGTCAACCACTCTCTACACTTCGATGATCCGGCGACTGGCGTGCACACGCAACACGCTGAAAGTAATTGGTGTGCAGCCAAAGAAAAGTTCAAACACATGAAGGGAAACACCAATCCAAACTTTCTGTTGGAGTACCTTCAAGAATTCATGTGAAGAAGGTGGTATGGGGATCCTCACCCAAATGGATGCTTCCACAGATTACTACAGGACATTGCTGAACAATATCCACTTTAATAAAGCTAAACGCTTCGATATATTCTATCAGAAAGCCGTAAGGGATTGATACGTCTAAGATTCCTTTGTGCTCTTGAAAACATTCTTCTGGATGTTAGGCTTAATCTTGTTCATTGCCGTTTGTGAGATTTTAATGTACGGATTCGTCCACAAGATCCGACATTTTCTAAGGGTAGAAAAAAATTGCGATTCCACTCCATATGCCGAAGTTCGACAAAGTCCAATTAAAGTCCAATGTAATTTTCGTCAGTCATTTTTAAATATTCTGTAAAGTCACTAATTCTCGACTAGTGGAAAACAAATAGAAAGTGTCCTATAAGGTGTTAATGCCCGCTTGACTTATGTGGCATAAAGCGGATAGACCTTTTTTAACTGTAAGAGCATATAATTTCTTCCTTCTGAAGGCCTCATGAACACATCCGCCACTACTTGTTCCGCCATCTTGGATGCAGGATTTGCCAGTCTCTCCGCTTTACCTCGCCTCCCAAGCATTCCTTGCACCCCTCCCCTCCCCACACCCCCTCTCCGCTTGCTTTTTTTACTATCGCGCGGGCGACTGGGGATGAGGCAGCTGCACTCCCGCAGTGGATGAAAGAACAAGGTTTATTCGTGAAGTTTATATACAGTTTTTATGTTAATTATGACGACTGCGGCACTGCGTATGGTAGCAAGTTTTTTTATTTAAGATATTTTGTGGGCCTGGTATTCTGCAATCTAGCCTTCCATTTATATGAGTTCTCCGCTTAATCGAAAACCCATGTACAATAAAGGTAACTGTAAGGTACACTATCTAAAGATCACGCCAAGTCCAAATTACAATTAACATCTGTAGCGCTAAGAACTAAGGTTAAATAACTGTTTCAGGTACATTGGCTAAACGATACTTGACCGATACTCGGCCGATACTTGACCGATACTTGACCGATATTCAACCGATATTTGACTGATATTTGACCGACAATCTACCGATACTTCACCAACAGTCGATCGCTAAATATCGGTCGACTGTCGACCAATATATCGGTGGACTCTCAATCGACTATCGGTCGATATATCGACCGACTAGCGACCGATAGTCGGTCCATAGTCGGTCGACTATTGACCGATAGTCGGTCGATATATCGGTCGACATATCGACCGAGACCACCTATAGTACACATTATCCCCCTTTACTAGGGCTAATGCCCAGTGGGTCGTTCATGGGTTTCACATAGCACTTTAATTTACACTTCAGAGTTAATTCTCTGTTCCACCAATTGTGTTCATAGTGCTACGTGGCATAACATTCATATGTACCCTTACTTTCTCTTCACTGCGATTCACCAACTCAATCATCCCTGACTTTCTCTGTCCGACATCGTAGCTCAATCGGCAGAGTAACGGTAGATCTAATCCAGAGGTATTGGGTCCGATTCCCACCGAGGTCAAAAGAACTTTTTCTTTACCTCGTGTGGTTCCCTGATTCCCTTTACTAGGGCAAACGCCCAGTGGGTCTTTCATGGGTTTCACATAGCACTTTAATTTACACTTCAGAGTTAATTCTCTGTTCCACCACAAAAAGACAGATGCTTAGTTAATAGGCGGTTGTCTAATGTCACAAAAGGTTTGATAAGTTGACTATGCATAGTCTAAAAGGGCACATACTGGTTTAAGTAACTTAAGAAATAGTTATCTTGTAGTCTCCTTCCAAGAAAATTTCAAGCTTAACTGTTTTCCTGTCAACTGTAATCTCACCATCCGTTACTAGGCCAATAACCTCTTTTATGATAGGGGCAAAGGACTGTCAAAGTCTCATAGTATTTTCCTTTGATGACAGCATTAGTATGATTATCTGTCAGGGGTTTCAATGTTGTCTTACATGTACATAAGCTTTGCATTTTTGCTATTGCTATTGTGCCTGACACTTGACAAAAAGATACAGTGCAAACTTAACCATGACATGGGGGGGGGGCAAAGATGGGACAGTGGTGAGAGCACTTGTCTCCCTCTTATGCGGCCTGGGTTTGATTCTCACCACTGGCTATGTGTGGGTTCAGTTTGCAGTCAGTTCCTAGTTTTTCTTTGCAAACTCCGGTTTCCCCATCTTCACAAAATCGGCATTTCCAAATTTCTGTTTGAGTGTCATGGGTTACTGATAATTAAAGTTAATCTATTTATTAATGTAGAAATATTAAACCTTGCTTTATCTACCTGCACTAGAGAAGCAACTATCATGGCCATCCTCAACCAGGGCAAAGGAAGAAGTGAAAAAAACTGCTGGTGTGAGACATCTTTGTTCTATCTCCAGAGATTTTGATTTTGACTTCACTAAAATCTTCCTTGTTGGCCATCTACACACATAAAAATGAAAGCATTTGTTTGTCATAATAATCATCACTGATTATAAATTGAAACCTCTGAGCTACAGGTACTTGTAGCTGTTCCTTTTGCAATACTTACTACTCGGGATTTGGTGGGAATGTCCAGTTAGAGTGGAAAGCAGTCAGCTCTGTCAAAATTTGTACACAAAGACCACTTTGTCATGAACCTCTGCCTCAAACACTTTATGTTACAGTTCTTAACTTGTTCCTGTACCCCTAACCTGTTCACATTGCATTGCTGCTGAATTAGTTTGTATAAGTTGATTAAGTCTACTTGCACACTTTCGAATTTCATTTTCCAGGAGGAGTTAAAATGGCAGTTCTACACCCTGTGCTGGACCTGGTGTTCTCTTTACATCCCACTCTCTATCTAACACCTTTGCAAAGTTTTGGACCACTTGGGCTCAGGGAAGTAATTTGTCTACTCGCCAAAGCTCGTGGTACCTTTCTAGTAATACTGAAAATTTGTTCAGAATGTACAAGATGGACTTGACTTTTTCCTTTTCCTCTTCTGGAAGACTCTTGTATGGCTCCTGAAGGTTACCTAAAGGATAATATCCATAATAGTGTTGACAATTTAAAATTGTATTTTATCAAATTCTAGAGTCTTGTCCTCACTTTAAAAAAAATCGTTGTCATGTTTTGAACAATTACAGAAAAGAAAAGGTCATACAAGCATTTAAATGAATTAATATAATTTATGTTGGCAAGGAAATTTTAAGTCTTGTTAAATTTCCTTTACAGTTTATGTAAGTAAAGTTATAATTTGAACAGTAATGCTACTGTTAATTGACTAAAAAGGAAATTTTTCAGTATTGACAACACATTATATTATTGTGAATAAAGTAATGTTAGTAATGTAGTAATACACTAATGTAGCAATGTAGTAATGTAATAATGTACCAATGTAGCAGTGTAGTAATGTAGCAGTGTAGTATTGTAGTAATTTAGTAAAGCAGTAATGAAGTAATGTAGTAGTGTAGTAATGTAGTAACATACTTTAAGGTACTGTGTTGTTAGTAGTATTGTAATGTAAGTAATGCCCTTTGATATTTGTAACATGTAATGTAGTGCAGTGTAAATACAAACAATTATTATAATAAAAAATTAAAAAAATGTTTTTGGGGGTCTTATGCTCTGCATGCAGACCCCTATGTTAGAGGCAGATCTTGATCGTCAGTCCCTTTTTGGATGAGAAGACATGTGACAGATCTCTGGGGCAGGTAGACTGGGTACTAGTAATTGCAAGTCATTGTTTTCAAGTTGTTTCATCGGCCATTGCTTCTAGCATGTTGTTGTGTATTAAATTGTAGCCGTTTTCCCTGCGTTGGGAAAATTTTAAAGAGCCTTCCATCGTAAATTAGTAGTATTTGTTCAAGGCAAGTTATGTTCTATTTCAAAATTGCTCTGGCATGCTGTTTATGATTAGTTTTCTTTCTTTCATTTCGACCATTAACTGCACTGCTTTGCCTTATTTGTTCTTTGTTATTTCATTCAAGTGTTGCCGAGTGGAGTTTCCTACGCATTACAGGAGTTGTTTACTTGCACCAGGCAAGATATCTAGACTTGCCTTCTGTTTTGTGCGGTTTGAACTGAAGCTAAGACACTTTTGCAAGCCCACAGTCATTGGCTTGAAATCTGGTGCAGGTTGCAAATATCTCACAAGTATCTGGCAAGCTCTCACAAGCTCTCACAAGCCAGTATTCATCACCTTGAACTATCAGGGTGGATTAAACCTCAAACTGAAAGCGTTAATGTACTCAAAAATACTTGCATTGAATAAGAGTCTAGCACTGCTGTTGTCTGTTATTAGCTGCCAGCATGGGAACAACGATCGAACAATACCAGTCAAGGATCAGCTGTCACAACAATTTTAACAAAGCCAAGGAAGCTTTTTCACAGGTGCAAGAGCAATTTTGGAATACGATGGTTTACTTAAATGTGTTTTATTTGCCAATATTAAATTATGTTGTTGGACATTACAAGTTGGGGCATAAGGTGATGTTTTGGTTTACACAAATGATGTGCTGCAATATTTACATCTCATTGCTTATAAGGCCAGATATGTCGAGAAATGCACATGAACAATGAGGACTTTAACCGTCAAAATTGGGGTACCCCTGGGATTTTATCATCAGCTAGCTGTCGCTTGTGGTATGAATGTTCCCGTGATAAACAAAACTTCAGTTGGTTATATCTAGCTGAATTCATATTTTGTAATTGAAACTTTATTAGCATTCTAGTGAAAGATAACGTGGCCCGTGAATTTTGTAACTACAAATTAAATATCAAGTTTTTTTGAAAGATGCTTGGATCTTCAGCTGGCAATGCCACAAAACGAGTGAGGATGAGTAAAACAGTTACTTAAAGGGATACCCTACATCTCAAAACGACATTCTAAAAAAAGATGCCTTGTAGTCTGAATAAAAGATATTTACAAAGAAAATTTGTCAATTTTTCTTTACTCTTAGTCGAGAGAGAAAAGTTTCGGAACATGCTATTCGAAACTGGTGCTCTAGGTCAAAACCGGAAATGATGTAGTTATGAGAACTCACATCTTGTTCCGGCTTAAAATGTTTTGAGATTGCTCGTGAAAATACCAAGATCAGGTAAAAGCGCGGCACTGTTCCGACCATATTTAACAGCTGTCCGCCACAAAAAAGCAATGATGGGACAATAGCACAGACCGCACAGAAGGGTCCTCTTTGCCGGCGTACAGGTCTCGTGCTCAGCAAATTCAGAAGCAGCCCAGGGTAGCCTACAGAAAAAGAGAAGCTTCCAGGGTACGTATTGAAGATTATTTAAAACTGGCATTGCAATGTAAATGTAGCACACGAATAAGTAATGTGAACTTACCTTGCTTTTTCAAAGATCATCCCTGAACATGAAGAGACAATTCTATGGTATCCTGTGAAGACATTCTCAAAGGGCACAAAACAGCGAAAGGAGGTGAATCGTTACCTTGGGTTCAGGAGGCAGCCACACAGACAGAGTGTAACAGCAAAAATGTTTCTCTGCAATTTTGAACTAAAAGTACTGCAAAAGGCAAGTTTTTATAATTGTGTTATGAAATCAAAATAAATATGGTACACCGAAAGAAAAGTTTGTTTACAAACGTTTTGTTTCTGATTTCTTCAGGTATTCAAACTACTGTACCAACTAAGAGTCAAGGAACCCAATGCACTCTTTTAAAAGAGATGTTTGTAACATCAACACCTTGTGCAAGTGACGATGAGCATTCAGATCCGGAAGAGGAGACGGATGCAGACAAGGACCCCTAATCTCGTTCCCAGATCTCTTGTGGATGAAGCCGAAGACGAGATCTGGCCAAATGAAATTTACACTATGTGACCACCTGTCAGGAAAGTGACAGGGAAGACAACTGCGCATGCCCAACATAAATTTCCAAAATGGAACAGGAAGAGTCAGAAGACTGACTCAGGGGCATAGAATTTATAGGGTATGCAACGTTGCAGTACTTAAATGCTAGTTTAGGGTCAGGCAGAGAAATGATTTAGTTGTGAGTTTGTTTTTTGTGGTTAAAGTTTAAAGCTGCAGCAAATACTGTTAGCAGCATCCATAATCGTCGCTGTGGATGCTGCCTATATGGACATGGCGGACATGTCAAATATTGAATTTGACAGCGCTTTGAAGTTTTCCTTAACTGAACGCGGAATGCCCGATTTGAAGTTAAAGACTAAACAGTTAGAGGCTCTGAGAGCAGTGGTGCAGCAAAAGAGAGATGTGCTAGCCGTCCTGCCAACAGGATATGGCAAGTCTTTAATATATCAACTTCTATCGCGGAGTATGTTTAACTTTTTGTTGTATGGTGGAAAGTATTGCTCGATTGCAATTATTGTGTCACCATTGATTGCTTTGATGGTGGACCAAGTTGAGAAAATTAAGAAGCAAGGACAGTCAGCAGCAATTATCCAGGCTAAATGTTCTGAAGTGGACAAAGAGACCGGGATCGAAGTCCAAGGTGATTCTGTGGAAAATGTGTTGTGCGGACGTGTTAGCATCGTGTTTGCTCATCCTGAAGTACTGTGCAGTAGTAAAAAATGCAGAGAAATGTTATTATCTGATGTTTATCACAAAAACGTGGTCTGTGTTGTGGCTGATGAAGCTTACTGCATCGTGGATGATAGGTGGGTAATTGCCATTCAGTCATTTTGTTTTGCATAGGAAGCTTTTGTTGCACCTCTTTGGTCTTAAATACTTATTACATGAAGGTGTTAAGGCAGTTGTCAAGTTTATTGTAGTGAATAAATAGAGAAAAAGTATAGACTCTGACTTGTTTTGTTTTGGAGAACCCCAACCGGTCTAATATTTTTTATGAAATAATCCAGAGACCAGCAGCTGTCAAGGAAAACAACGAAGACCAGTTTGAAAAACTGATTAATAAACTAGGTTTCGAATTGAAAGAGTTAAGGATAAGATTTCCATTAACGATTCTTTACACTTCTCCTCACCTGTGTGGTTTTGGTTACAATTTACTTCAACAGCAACTTGGTGATTTCCAGTATTTTCCTCCTGGACGTGTGCATGCACGTATACCAGGTAACAGATTATTTGCTCATTTCATTCACCTCAAAGCAAAAATATGAAGGAGGAAATTATTAAAGATGTGACCAGTGAAAATCCCATTCAAAGACTATTGCTAGCCACAATTGCATTTGGAATGGGCATATATCCACCAAATGTTCAAAGGGTAATTTATTTTGGTGTTCCAAGAAAAATGGAGCATTACCTGCAAGAAACTGTAAGAGCAGGAAGAAATGGCCAATTTGCAACAGCAACTATGTATTTTAACAGCAATGATATTGCAGCAAATGTAGAAGGGATGGATAATAGTATGAGGAATCTTTGTCAAAACCAAGATGAAGAATGCCGTAGGAAGTTAATATTAAATTATTTCAGCTTTTCTGTTGAGCAAAGTGGGCAGCCATTCCACTTGTGCTGTGACATTTGTAAGAAGAGGTGAAAATGTGATGTTTGCCTCTTGTCAGACTCGTCAGCAGTGATAGTCTGTGGTGATGGTAGTACACCAGTGGATGAATGTGAGCAGGTTATGCCATCATTTTCTGCAAGAAATTAGAAAACAATTAGAGGATTACAAAAGCACTCTTGGTAAGGCCTCCAGATTTGGCTTGGGTCCTGCAACAGGTTTTAATGATAAGTTTGTTGCTTGCCTCTTTTTTCAACTGAGAAAAATCGAGGCGAAATGTAAACACCATGCGGACCGCTTAGGAAACAGAATACTTAAGAAAATCATAATTTTTCAACAGTTATCTTGGTTATGGCAATGTAAATATCGACAGTTCCAAAAATAATATTCCAGAAGGACTTCTCTGATATTTCTCTCATACAAAAAGCAATGTTAGCACAGTTTTGTGAGTGAGTTCACCAGAGGGAGACACGCAAGATAAAATTACGTGAGCTGAATATAGCAAATGTCTGGCAATTTACGGGAAGTTCCAAAGTTCCATGGACATTTTTTACATATCTAATGGCCTAAATAATCTATTGGAAACTCTTTCAACAGGATAAGCTCAAGCAAATGTATTTTCACTTGTTTTCCACACTGCATTTGCCAGATATTCGTTAAATTTTTATGCCCTCGAACAAATGCATGGATCATGTGAAAGAAAGAAAATCCGTAAAACTTACCTCTGGGTTGTTCATTCCTGAATGGTAAACAGGGTTCGTACAGGTCATGGAAAACCTGGAAAGTCATGGAATTTTACAATTTTATTTTCCAGGCCTGGAAAGTCCTGAAATTTAGGTGTAGGTCATGGAAAGTCATGGAAAATCAGTACGTTTTCTATGAATGAAAGGCATTAAGATCCAAAGTTGAAAAATTAATTGGCAAGTCCAAAAATCAAATGTAATTTCAGCTGAATAAATGATTGTTTTGACACTACTGCCAGAGGGAAATAGCTTAACTTAGGTCATGGAATATTTCAAAAAGTCATGGAAAAAGTCATGGAAAGTCATGGAATTTTGACAGGTCATAATTGTACGAACCCTGGTAAAGTACTTCCAAACCTTTCCTCCTCTCGTCTTTTGTCATCGGCTTTTCTTTTTCACTAACCGGGGAAGTTTCCAGCTTAGAACTTGAGTTTGAACAAAGTTGCGGGGTTGTTTCCACCATTGATCACTGGGCTGATATTTCTGCTACTTGAAAACTCAAATCTCTGATCAACCAGAAAGTGCAGTTTGGTTCGTTATTAACCGGCCCGATTTGTCACTTGCAGTTGAATGGGAGCGTAAACTTTCCTTTTCATCATGGAATAACGCTTTCCTGGACGAATTTTGCGTCTGAATGCGACTCTTTTTCTGCCTTTGCGCAGCACAAGGCGAGGTAAAAGGGCGTGATTTTGGTGAGTTCCGAGTCCGCTTGACTTTCTCTCCTCCTTTCCCAAGATTAATCTGCGTTGTGGCACATCTCGTTTCAAATGCAAGCAACTTGTCTCGCAGATTTAACAGTGTTCTGTAACAGTTCCTGCACAGGTGCTTAGGAAAACAGTTGTCTTCGTGTACTCTC
>JAHPZR010034984.1:0-10000 GCA_019787425.1 Platygyra sinensis
TTGGAAAAGCCGGAATGACGGAATTCGGAATTCGGAATTCGGAACCCGGAATTCGGAATATTCGGAATACCCGGAGTAAATAAAAAAATAATAAATAAATAAATAAATAAATAAATAAATAGATAAATAAATAAATAAATAAATAAATGAATGAATGAATAACTGAATGAATAGACTAAAAAGCCGCATCATTTCTCACCGCGCGGTAGATATGTAGTTTTCTGTCTTCCCCCCTCCCCCCTCCCCCGGTCTTCTTACTGCTTTACAGCTAAAGATCAATGCAAAATACATTTACCTTATCGCTTCGCCTGTCTGACAGTGTCATCAGCAGCATATAACCGCAACACGAAATCAAGTTCTTTTTTTCAAGCTTAATATACTGGTATTTCATTACAAGGTCAGTTCGTTGAAGTCTTAAAACGCGTTACTGGTACTTAAAAAATGGATAATACTGCACTAAAGAAGAGGACCTATGCAGAAGTTCTTCGTTCTGGTGGCGGTAGGTGGTATTTAGTTTTACCTGTAAATCACCAAAATGGGCTTCATTAGAGGTCAGAACAAACCCTACTTTTCGCTAGACTTTGATATCAAAACATGATTTCGGGCCCGTTAAGTTAGCGGGGCTTTCGAGAAACGGGCCCCGGTCCGTATCAAACGCACGGGCGTTTAAAAAGGAAAAGCAAAACCAAGTACAAAGGAGCCAAAAGTATTATACGGGGGTCTTTTACTACACTCGTTTCCTAGATTTTCTAGTGCATTTATCTGCAAACTTAAAATACCATCGATGAAGTTTCATTGATTTTCAGTACCTTTTTGGAATAGCGTGATCTATCCCATTTTCAATCGCTAAAATGTGGCTATTTCGAATTTTTCCATAACTTGTGACTCAGAGTGCACGCGAGTGGTTTATTGACAATGTACGTAGCGCTTTTTAAAGTTAGTGTAATGCTGCCGGGTAACAGCGACATCACATTACTATGTTAAATGATCATAACAATTTGAATGCAGTAAACATATTTGTCCCAGAAGGACACGTGGAGCTGTCTTATGAACAGTTGGAGTTGGTTGTAGTAGCGTGACCGATTTTGAAGACAAACTCCTGTATATGACTTTGCGATATTCCATGTGTGTCATTTCAAATGCTGCTGAGTTATTTTGCATGCAGATGTGTAAAATGGGGTTGACAGGCCTACACGACTCCTACGATTCGTGGCATTTTTACATTTGCCGTTTTCTTTTCGGTCTCTCGACCTTTTTGTCGCTCCACTCTTGTTATGAAGGGCACTTCGTATTGTTTTGTAAGGAGAAAATAGAGCCATTAGATCGCGTTATGGCAAATTTTAAGAGGTCATAGGTCTGCATGAGTTCCGCTGTTATCTGCGTGTCGTAATTTGCCATGTATTAGTGCATTGTTTTGACTCTTTTCTGTTGCAAGTTATGTTTTTAGATCTCCAAGAATTTGCTTTTGAGGGACAAAATATGACGTTTACCGTGAACGTGTTGCTCACTTGCATTATATATTGTGACGCCGGGCCCGGCTATGATTAGAACTGTTTGCAAGTACAGCAGATAAATTCTTTTCACTGGTATCATATTTGCCCTCCTACGTGTTTCTTCGGAGACGTAGCTTTACTTCTAGAAATTAGATGCTGCTGATGGCACTGTCAGACAGGCGAAGCGATAAGATAAATGTATTTTGCATTGATCTTTGGCCACCTGTTGGCTGTAAAGCAGTAAGGAGACGGGGGGGGGGGGAGGAAGGGGGAAGACAGAAAACTACATATCTACCGCGCGGTGAGAAATGATGCGGCTTTTTAGTCTATTCATTCAGTTATTCATTCATTCATTTATTTATTTATCTATTATTTATTTATTTATTTATTTATTTTTTTTATTTTTTTTATTTATTACGGGTATTCCGAATATTCCGAATTCCGGGTTCCGAATTCCGAATTCCGAATTCCGTCATTCCGGCTTTTCCAACCTACCGCGCGAAAACTGATGGCAGGCGAAAAAATACTGGACAAGCGCCCCAAAAGAACGGCTCGACGACGGCGATTTGACAAGTATATATCAACGTAGAGACTGGGAGGGGGTCGCCGTTTAGAGACGGATCACATCGATGACAGGACTTTGTTAGTTTTTTTGGTTATCAATGACAAAAGAAATTCTCAGGTGTAACCCGGTCTAAGGAAAATTGAATATCGCATGCAAAGAGAATAACAGCAAAAGATAATCCAGACTGTTTTTATACTGTCAGGTTGTGCTTGGTGCAACTAGGAATACTGTTCTAGTCTGAGATACTGTTCAGAACTATGGAACAAATTGACAAGACTAACTAGGTGTTAAAAAGAATGTGTGGGTTCATTTTGTTTTGACTTTGATCGTTTCTGCGCGTAGCAGCGGAAGTACAGGACATCTGCACGTTAGTGAGGGCCATAACCACAAGAGGCAGAATACTGAACCAGCCTTTCATAGGCGATTGCAGTTTTAAAGAATTTTCAAATATTTCGAGAGCTGTGAGTCCTCAGTTGCTCGAGTTTTCATGTGCGCGATTACCAGGAACTCCTCCTCGGATGAAAAATATGTCTAAGAAAATTTACGAACGCGCCTCGATTCGCCCAGCTCCAACAAGCTACAGTTCTCAGGAAAAAACTAACGATAAATTTGCCTGCTCTCCGCCAAACACTATGAAATAATTTCTCAGTCATATATATAGAGAAAATGACGTTATCTTCTGTTTATAACTGCGGTTGCATGCTTGGCTCCGTAGAAGAGAGTGTGATCATGGGATAACTAATTGCTACACGATTTTCCTTGTTGAGTTTCTGTTTGATGTCAACGGTGACGTGAGCAAAGATGGTGTGCACGTTTCACTTCTTCTACTGCTCGCGAACAACCGGCACACTCCCGTGATCGAAGGGATCTTTTCCGGAGTGTGTGACCGAGAAGGACAGCGAAAATTCAGGCTATTCTCGTTCTGTGTTAACTAACTACTCAAAAGTTAAGATCATGTGAAAAAGTTTCAACTTACTTTTTCCGCCCTCACCCGTCCGTGGACAGGTGTGTCAATCAAGTGCATTTTCCTTTTTTGGATACGGGTAACCCACTTTCTCTTACCTGATTGGCCAATCGTTGACTTCGTAGGGAAACAGGTCAGATGTAATAAGGTCCCTGTTTATTATGAGCATCTCGGGCGCTATCGACACTTTTTCAGCGAAACTATTCTGCAGTCAGTGGAGATCCGCATCATTTATTCCTCCTTGACTATTTTTAGAGTGAGAAATCGAAAATACAACTTTTCGACAAGTTTCCAGAATTAGAGGACTTTGCGCACACTGGTCATTCATTCATTTCGCACTTCACCCGGGTGAGCTCTTAACCGGCAGTTCGGTGGAATTCAGGAATTTTTTTAACAGCCATGCGATCTTTCAGTTGGCCGTCCTTCACTACTGTTTTTGTATCGTTTTTATCGTTTTGTCAGGTAAGTTTGCTTTTCTGTCTTGCATTTTTGATTTTTACTTACTGGGTTTTAAGCTTACCTTTGTTCGATGTTGATCGAACGTATGCGCCATACAATCGACCTGCAGTGATGGAATTTTCGTCCCACCAACGGTAACTACAAATCACTTAATCCTAAAAGGCTTTGTAGCGAGTAAGTATTTAATTCCCTCTAATTGTGTCCTCGTGTATTCCGTTGCTACTCGACGAATTTTGCTCTGGAGTCTGGCGAAAATGTCGTAAAGCCAAGCTCTCAATTTATTCTTCCAGAATTGTCTGCTAATCACCATAAATCCACAGTATAAAATAATGCAAATGTTATGACGCTTTAAAGACTTTGTGGATTGGACTTTTGACCTGTGATAAAAAAAAATTAATTGCAAAATCAGATGTCTTAGGTGGTCTACATAACCATTCTGGGTTCTGGGTGCGCTTTCGAATTTGGTTGATGTGTAAAAACTTGTGGAGTAGGAAGAAACGTGACAAGTTTGTTGTTCTACAAATTGCGTTTTACTAGTGAATTGCGTGCTGAACTAACGCTCAAGTGGAACGTAAACAAAGTTTTAGTTTGTGAAAGTGTAACGTAATATAGTTGAAAGTTAAGCGATCCGATCTTTGACTTCGCATCTTTGACCGTAACTTGTTACGGCACGTCCACAGACAGCGATCGCTTGTTTCCCCGTTAGTCGACAGGTCTTCTCGGTTTACGATTATTTTTTTCAAATGAGCGCGTTTATCACCCGTGCATGATTAGGAAGTTCCGCGCAGCGTGGTCCCGAAATATCATACGTTTCCTAGTTTTACATTGATAATTTATTAAATCATGCTGAGATAACTAGATTTTAAAATAGAAATACTTTTCCCTTGATGATAATCCAAAGGGCACAAAAATGAAATGACCTTCAGGATCGGCCGGGATGCTCTCTAACTGCAATACTCCAGAGTGTACCATTTTCTGACTAAATTATTATATCAAACTTCCTCTCGCACAGAAGCTTTCTGGATCTTTTAAGCTGAATTCAGTTCAGTCGTTGTGAGACTTTTCTGAGTTCACCTGAGATACTTTGGCATCATTTCAATTCTCCTTATTGCCTAATTATAGAAATACGTGTTCAAATGGAAAGTTAGCGAATTAGATTAGCTACTAGTATCCCAGGTAGCTGCATATGGTAACCCTAGGTTAATCTCGTTATGGTCACGGTGAACTCTTGACAGTGGAATCCTGATTTTTTGAACCTCCAATTGGTTCGAAAAATCAGATAGTTTGAGAAATCGTGAAAAAATATAGAGCTTTACTGAGGAAAGGAAAACTACTTCTGGTTTGAGTTATCGGGAGTTGAGAAATATTATTGCAGTTTTCATTGTAGTTAACAATTCTGCAGTCTGCATTCTGTCATACAACTATGTCTGGGCCATTAGTTTGGGGGAAGCCAGATGATCAAGTGAAATTTAAATTTGAAGCAAATAAATGACATGTGATTCATAAATTTGTATAAAAATGTTAAGGGTATTAAATACATGTAGCATGTTTAATTTTGGTCAGTGTAAAATACAGTCTGTGGACTGGGGGTAGAATGCAGACTGCAGATATAGTAGACTTGAATCATGTTACCAATCCCATCATTGAGAACTAACCATGGCAGTCGAACGGAAGCATTATTCAGGGTAACCAGCTGAATGATATAATCAGGCTGACAGGAGTTCAGACTGTCACTAATATTAATTACGCTCAGCTGATTAAATCCTGTTTACAGTTAGCACTCAGTGATGGAGATAACACAGTATCTATATATGTGAAAAGTCTGTAGTCTGGATTTTACACTGACCAGTTTAATTTTGTTAAAATTCTTGAGTGAAACAGGATCACAACTGTAGCAGCAAGTAGATAAGGATTACCAGCCGCAAATCTCAAGTCCTTTTTTCAGCAAAACAGTGTTTATTTCCTGTATAAAATAGGCTTTACTCCTGTAAATAGGCTTCACAGCTGGGCGACTCACGACTACACGAGGTGAAAAGCAATCTCGAAAACTGAAACTCGAGACTAATAAAAAATGGGCCTCTGTGACAAAGACCATTGTTACAAAAAAAAATCTTACAAACATTCCTGTACCACGTGACTATATTGTCACACAATTCTTAGTCACACAAGTGCTTTGCTACACAACCATATCTTTGCTACCCATCCTGGATCATGGAGTATTAATAAATAAGCACATGAATCTGCCAGGGTACAGTGAAATGATAATCATATAAGAGAAGGGAGAGAAGTTAAGTTCTGGTATATTATATTCAGCCTTTAGTCTAGTGTTTTCAATAGACAGTCATAACAGCCAGAATTACCCACTGGCTCTCAAAACAAAAGTAGAAGCCTAGTCTAGCCTGCGAGAATCCTCTTGTACCACAACTTACCCCCTTACCCCTTTTGAGCAAGATGTCAAAAAAAAAATGTCAAAAATGTCAAATGTTTGTTTATAGTGGTCATGCACTTAGCTACACATAGCTAGTTCACAGGCATGCCACTCAATCTGAAGGAAACAAATATTTCAAATGAACATAACAGGCTTAAAAATCCCAAGCAAGATATATGCTTCAGCTTAACTTATTGCCTTTTGGAGGAAGAGACAGGGGCACCCAACGAGAATATAGTTCAAAACCACTTAAACATAGCATTGTTAAACGTGTTTTAGTATTTAAACGGTGAATGTGGGCATATTTTTATCCCCTATAAATTTTTCATCTGTTCGGATTTCCTAGCTGAAAGTCCAGTGATCCGAAAATTATAGGGATCAAACCTTACCTGTTCGAAAATTTCAGCCAGAAAAAAGGCTCGCGAAAATTCTAGGTGACCTTTTTAGGGTAAAAATCCGTTGAAAATGGGCAATTTTACCATTTTTTAGATGTTCGAAAATCCTAGGAGAGGCAGGCAAGTAAGTAATTTTACAACAAATGTTCCGAAAATTCTAGATCTCAAATCGTCTTCCGAACAGATATTTTTCCGAAAATTGTCGTTGGGTGCCCCTGAAGAGAGTATTCACCTTTAAGTTAAAACAACCACTTTTTGTGTGCTTAGAAAGGGTCCACTTTCATCTACTTCCTTTCTGAGTAAGAAAGTGTCTAACCTACGGGGTAAAGAAGGGTTGACTCCTCCCTTGTGAAACAAGGGAGGGTCTCCTTTTTGAGGAGGAAAAGGCCCACCAGCCACTCCCTGCCTACATTTCGGCCGGGACTTTGGGCCTCATCCTTTACTTCAGCCTCTCCCTCCATGTTATATCAATAAATACAGCAAACCAGAAATGTATATTAAACTCTAGCCCTGGAATAGATGTTTCTTTACTGAATATAATAATGTAGTCTGGATAGATGACAACTGTTAATTAAGGAAACAATCACCAAAATAATCTTTGCTGAAACCTGGAAGATATTTCATGTTAGAGACTACAAAACATCAGTTTCTACATTCTCGAGTGATTTTTCTTTTCTAGAAAGATTTTGTGGACTTTATCTGACTATTTTCCCCAATAAATTATATGCTTTGATGGTCTTAACACAAATCATGCAATACTACATGAAGTACATGTAGTATTATACTGTGGACCTAGTGAGTGTGCTGTGATCCTGTTATTTGTTTAGCCTGATTACTTAATAATTGCAGCTATTTAATGCCCGAATGAGTAGACCATCTGATTTCACCGTCAAATTTTGTAGCCAAAATGTTTTTGCTATGAAATGATGGGATTTAGCTTTCTGTCCTCTTGAAACAACACACTTCCTGATGCTAACCAATGGAGCTAAACGGAAGAGTTCATTGTTGGTACATGAGCAGGGCACCGCCCAATTAAGTCCCTACTCCATAACTTAACTCATCTTGCCTGTTCTTTTGCAGCCTGTTAGCAGCAAAGGAACCTTATCCATTCAGTTGTTAGATTACAATAATCCAAGATCTAGAGATTACGGTGGATCATGCTGTGACTGCTGTAGTCTGTTTGGTTACTGCCCAAATGATTGTGAAAACTTCTTCAGGCTTACTGTCACATCGTATCCATACAACTTTTTTAGTGCTGTGTCACCTTGGGAAAAGTGGGAGACGTCTGTTGTAGGAGATGATAGTTTTGATTTTCCAGGATATGGTCAATCTCTTGGTAATAGTCTGTCCAACCCACTGACATACCATTTTACTGGAAGGTGGCCGGTATGATCTTTTGTACTTTAGTATTTTAATAGATTAAGTCTTTATAATTACAATTTTTTTAAGGTATAAAAATTTTAAATAGAGTCTACTTTAAACAGGCCCGTGTTCATACATGAAGTAATTAAGTAAAGTACATACACCCCTGTTCGGTATTACACCAAATTCAATGTCATCATTATTACATTGCTTGACTCAGTGAAGTCAATTTGCCGTGTTCTAGTTATATGGTTGCGATGTTCTATTCTTGTTGTACCATTTAAGTTTGTGAATTATTGCGAGCATAGCGAGCCAGCAGCAACATAATCAGGATTTATGAAGAATATATAAAAGGGAGTACAAATTCTCGAATTCATCACTTTTTACCAGAATTCATTGCAATTAACCAGAGTGCACTGCGCCACTTTTTACCAGAGTGCACTGTGGCGTCACGGACTACACAAAGATGTCACGCCATCTTCTCGTGTGGATTCCAGAGAGAAAGGGTTAATGGTGGTTATGTTTGCTCTGATTTGCCTGTAAAAAGATGTGAAAGAGATCGTGCTTGACTTCATAACTGCTGATCATGAGTTTGTTCTTAATGCAGTATGTAAAAGTTTGTAAATTCTGACGATTAATTGTGACATCTTAGTTTTGATCTTAGTATGTCATTTCTTAGCCGCAGTCTTGCAGTCCTTCAGGTGTAATTCTTAAATGAAGAGAAATTGTCGTAATGGAATCTTGTAGAATTTTTTAAACAAACGGAAACCGAAGAACACACTACTGAATTTCATATATGTTGCGATCTATTCCTTCACATCTAAACATGAACTTAGGTTAAAGCTTGAGTAATGTCCAGGATTGAACGCAGCTACGAAAACTGCAAAATTTACAAAAATTCGCCATACCACTTACAAAATCAACAAAATTTATTCAAAAGGTTGCAGGGAAGCCCTGTCCAAAGTTACGAAAATTGCGAAAATTACGAAATTTACGAAAACTGCGAAATTTACAATAATTCGCAATACCACTTACAAAATCAACGAAATATATTCAAGGGGTTGCAGGGAAGGTCCATCGAAAGTCACGAAAATTACGAAATTTGCGAAAACCGCGAAATTTACGATAATTTACAATACCACGAAATTTGTGAAAACTGCGAAATTCACGATAATTTACAATACCACTTACAAAATCAACGAAATTTATTCAAAGGGTTGCAGGGAAGGCCCATCGAAAGTTACGAAAATTGCGAAAATTACGAAATTTACAAAAACCGCGAAATTTACAATAATTCGCAATACCACTTACAAAATCAACGAAATATATTCAAAGGGTTGCAGGGAAGAACCATCGAAAGTCATGAAAATTACGAAATTTGCGAAAACTGCGAAATTTACGATAATTCACCATACCACTTACAAAATCAACGAAATTTATTCACAGGGTTGCAGGAAGGCCCATCGAAAGTTACAAAAATTGCAAAAATTACGAAATTTACGATAATTCGCAATACCACTTACAAAATCAACGAAATTTATTCACAGGGTTGCAGGAAGGCCCATCGAAAGTTACGAAAATTGCGAAAACTACAAAATTTACGAAAACTGCGAAATTTACGATAATTCGCAGTACCACTTACAAAATCAACGAAATATATTCAAAGGGTTGCAGGGAAGGCCCATCGAAAGTTACGAAAATTGCGAAAACTACGAAATTTACGAAAACTGTGAAATTTACGATAATTCGCAATACCACTTACAAAATCAACGAAATTTATTCACAGGGTTGCAGGTAGGTCCATCGAAAGTTACGAAAATTGTGAAAACTACAAAATTTACGAAAACTGTGAAATTTACGATAATTCTCAATACCACTTACAAAATCAACGAAATATATTCAAAGGGTTGCAGGGAAGGCCCATCAAAAGTTACGAAAATTACGAAATTTATGAAAAGTGCGAAATTTACGATAATTCGCAATACCACTTACAAAATCAACGAAATATATTCGAAGGGTTACAAAAAGTGCAAAATTTGCTGAAATCCGCGAGACCATAGACAAAATCAACGAAATTTACAGAAACTGCGATATTTATGAGAATTCGCTAGTCCATCAATGAAATCGAAGGAAATTTTTCAAAGGGTCAGATGAAAGTCCTTGATGAAAATAACCCAAATTGTAATATTTACATGTAGGTCAATTCACAAAAGCATGGATTATATCTAATGTGTCTTTTGATAGGCCTAAATAGTAAATGTAAGATAAACCAAAACATTAAAGTGAAGTATATTTCACCCTCACCCCATATCAAACTAGAATTCCATTCAAATT
>JAHPZR010034986.1:0-11973 GCA_019787425.1 Platygyra sinensis
ATTCTGAAGCGTGGGCGACAAAACGTGACCATGACTTTGGCCTTCTAAAACAGGGGAATCCCCTGTGGACATGACATCATCGATTTACCTATTATGCAACTAAAAATATTTCCGTGACTTTCCGCATGAAATATTTTTAGTTTACGCTCCTTTAAACCACCGTTCTATCTTTTTTCTCTTTTTTGCCGCTCTTATTACTCGATATGTTATATTTCTGGTCTGTTTCTGCTAAGCTAGGGCTAGTGGATTTTCGTAAATTCAGCGTACGCAAGCGACAAAAAAGCGCATGCGTTCTAATAAAAGGTCAAAGAAAAGTGACCCACATGTCTAAGAAGACCGGCTCAGTGCTATAAAAATATCCCATTCGAATGGAGAGATAAACAGAGAGCAAATGGTAGTGCTTTTGGAGGTAGGGTTGGCCCCCCTTGAATCTTGATACGGCACATGCAGGCGCTCTTTAGGGGTAGTGGGGTGAGGCCGTCTACGGCGACAACCCCCGGGTGAGCCCGCTCCGGCCCAGTAGATGACTGGGGGTGCTCAGAGATCATTCGGGATCTCAGCGCGAACGACAGCCGCCTTGTCAGCGGCGCGAAAAGTCCTAGCCGAAGCTAGGCAACAGAAATAGCCACCGAGCACCCCCGACCAGGGTTTTGCACTTTTTTTTTCTAGCCATATTATTATAGATATGGCAGTGCATAGAAAAATCTGTGATTTTAATCATATTTCACCTGAATTAAATAGAGAACAAATTGATGAACTAATTGGTTATTACAAAACCACTCATCAAAAATGGTTTTTTATATAAACAAGCTCATAAACATTATAAACTCATAAAATATGCAGCTAAGTTGACTTCTGGTGCAATAGCGAGTGGAGGAATTGCTTCGGTAATTATCTCAGGTTCTGTTTTGACCATTATATCTCTTGGTGCTTCATTATTAATCGAAATTTTACTTGATTGGTCGATAAGTATAAAAAAGATTATCATAAAAAATATGAAGCTGACTAGGGCTGCTAAGACGCTCAGTGTACGCTTTAGCTTAAGCTCAAAAATTGATAGACAATTTTTAAGTTAACGCTGATTTTAAAACCTTTTCACTTGGCTATTTTTTAACCTTTTCACTTGGCTGTTTTTAAACCTTTTCAGTGCAAGCTGTAAAAAATTGATAGACAATTTTTTACAGCTTGCACTCTTCCCCGGGATGAGTCCTCTGAGATGAGTGTGCGCCGGTGCCCCTATAATATATACTACTCAATGGCGTCAAAACCACTTGTAAACCGTTTGTAAACCGTGTCTCCTGGCCCTACAAGGTGTGTCTGGAATGACAACAGCTCATAGGAACACCCTTTCAAAGATCTTAAAGTACTTTGTACCTACGTGCAACCTTTTGGAGGAAAAATGGGCCTTTCTTGAGATATTTTTAGCTGAGATATATTTTGTTGCTTGTTACATGAGGTAGAAATGCTAAAAACCTCAATTTTGAGGGAAAATGAAAGCAGCGAATCAAGTTAGGGAATTAGGCCACAACCAGATTTTCGCAGTCATTTTATTGAGCAAGTGATAAATAGTGCGTGTGCCACGTTTGGTTCGAATTTGTAAATTTCTGTGTAAGTTTTTTGCATTTGAAATATATGTAAACTCAGATAACCTTGGACAAATTGTGTTGGAAAATGGCAAAAACATGAACTCATAACCGTAATACCTATTGAATAAGTGCCAGCACCCCCATTCCCCCTTTCAATGTTGGAAAATAGTCAAATGCAAACTTGCGTTAGATCAAAGTATTTTGTCAACATTGCACAGGGTTGGGGAGGGGCAAAATGTGAAAAAAAAGGAAATTTCCAACCCTTATGACCAAGGTTGTAGATTAAAGCCCTGGTCAAACGGCTCATGATAGTCGATGATAGTTGAGCACGCGCTTCAGTTTGACCACCAACTATCATGCACTACCATCGACTATCATCAACTATCATTCAGTTTGAGCTTGTTCAAATTCTTCATGATAGTCGATGATAATTTTTGAGTTACTTTTTGGAAAAAAAAAACCTCTTAGTCGGCGCGTCGAGTATGTTATAGACGGGTCAATGGATCAGTGAGTGAGTGAGTCAGTGAGTGAGTGAGAGATGTGTGTATGTCACACCAATCAGATCGGATCTACTATAAACAGCCAATCAAATTTTTTGTTTTAGAGGCAAATGGTATATGAGGAGATTTGATCCCAATACAGTTCAGAACGGCCATATTTTTTCTTCTATAAAAGAGGAGGAAGTATTCATATATTGGGTTTACTTCGGCATTTTCTGTGGGTTAGGCTGGGGATTTTAGTTATGGACGTGAGATAGTTGTATGCAAATGAACGAGATGTTTTTATTTTTAGTTTTAAAGGTAACTTGATATTTTTGTTTTTCACAAGGAGTAAATTCAATTAGACGTCACGCATCGTTGCTTCTAGTTCTTAGGAAGTGTTTTAGAGGAGACGGGATTATTTTGATTTGAAAGAGTTCGAACGTTTACAATAGGTACAGGTGACGATTGTTTTGTTCTTGTTGCATGCAAATATAGAGAGATATTTTTTTTATTTTTTAGTTATAAAGAGTAATTTGACACTTTTGTTTTTCACAAGGGAGTAAATTCAATTAGAGCTGACACATCGTCACCACTTGATCCCACGAGATGGTTGCTATTTTTAGTTACAAATGGTAACTTGACACTTTTGTTTTTCAAATGGAAGGAAAATGCTTGCTATTTTTAGTTACAAATGGTAATTTGACACTTGTTTTTCATATGGGAGTAAATTAAATTAGACTTTCAACGTGTCAGGGGTTTTTTTCTCTTTCTTTCTATTTTCGGTGAAGTAGTGTTGTTGTGTAAAAAGGGTAAACTTACGACTCGTATAAAATGCGAAAAGGTCTCTTAACTTGAGTATTTTGAGCAAAAATTCCTCTTTGGGGTTGGAAGGGCTATGTGATCGATGAGTGAGGGAGTTATGCATGTGCACGTGTCACACCAATCACGGTGTGGGTTGTATCAAAGAACGAATCAAATTGCCTGTTAGAAAATAAGATGGTATCTACATTAATCTGGAGACATGTCAGATTATTGTATGTTGTTCAGTCAAACATTTGATGGCTTACTATTTAGCTATCTTACCATTACCGATGAAACATGGTATGTACATCATAAATTCCCAGTTTCTTTCTTGCTGTACATCGGAAGCAAAAAACTTAACTAAACCATTACTGCAAACAGTTCTACGAATGCTCCTATCACAAAAAAATAACTCTTGCACACTTTGCGTGTCTATGTTCCTCGTTTGACCACGCGTGCGATAGTTCATGATAGTTTTTCGGTCAGCTGTTTTGGTAATCACTGGCCCGATAGCGGTCAGAAAACATGCTGCCGCTCTCTTTCGTCGCGAAAAATTCATACTTTTACAAGTATGTCTTACGGGAGGCCATTTAGTATTCAAATTTTTACGCGGAAAGAGCTCCGAACTCTTTGCTCTCGCGACTTTGCTTGCGCGACTGCCGGTGAACTATCGTCAACTATCATGAACTTCTTTGGCCGTTTGACCACTTGAATGATAGTTGGTGATAGTTGATGATAGTTAGGGGAGAATCAACTATCATCAACTATCACGCGCCGTTTGACCAGGGCTTAAGGCTTGGTGCTATTAGTCGTGGAATATAACTCATAACCGCCTGGCCTGGAGCAAAACGAAATATGCGACTTGCTTTAAGCAAAGTAGCATTTAATTAAAGGAAAGTTAGAGCTCGAGCTCGTGTCTATTATTTAAAACATCTTTTAGGATTATCAATTTGCAAAGTAGCAGATCTTTGTGTTGTTTCGTGGAATAGTGTTAAATAAGTAAACTTAAACCAAGTGAAATGCTTATCCGTGTACAGTAATCAGACATATCACCATTACACGCGACACGACAACTTCCGGGTTCCATGTGTTTCACTCGTGCACAAATAACCACAACGGTTAACCACTTGAAAGTCAGCGTTTTGGTCCTTGTGTACCGGTTCACAAGAGCCGATACAAAAGACCAAACAATACACAACAGCTAACCAATGACTCCTAAACAAAGAAAGAACAATGGTTATTCCCTTGTGAACCCGTACACCAGGACAGAACCGCGTTTTGCAACCTAACCTTCACTGTTCTTCCCAATTGGCACAAGGTACAAAAATTTCTCACCTCAAATTATTTGAAATGTAGGATGGAAGCAATTTGGTGGCAAACTAGTCGAGTTTGACACTTAAAATATGGTTAACCATTTACTGGAGACAGAAAGTTAAACATGTAACTACCTTTTCTATTTCAATAGGCTAGTTTCGAATTGTGCAGCAACAAAAGAACAGAGTCGAGGTTCAGGGGAATAATTTGCATTTTCCTTTGTTTTGAACAATACAAAATGCTAATTATTCCCCTGAACCTCGACTCCGTTCTTTTGTTTCTGCACAATTCGAAACTAGCCTATTGAACGGCTAACCATATCAACCTTCTCGCAAAGCTCTCTATTGCTAGTTCTTGATCCCAGACAATGTAAAATGGTTTTTTCGTAATTCCTATCAAGCGGAAAAGGTGTAATTCGAATGACACGAAGCAGTTTGGAGCCAAAATGTTTTACCAGAATGGTCAATCGTAAGAGTTAATCGTGGCGGTTAATCCGGTGACACTTCAGAAGCCGAGAACACACCTCCCTTTATATGCATTCCGAAACTAGAGGAGGGGGGGGGGGGGGGGGAACGAAGAAAGACATGCATCATTTAGTTGCGTTTAGGTAGAAGCAACGCTTTACTGCTGGCCATAGATAAACTCTACGAAACGGCGAGGACAAAGCGAAAATATCCACTTGCTCGGTACCTACTGTTTCACGTGAATTTGAATCATTTCTGTTTCGCGCAAATGAACCACCCCTCTAAAGACGTTGACAAGGAAATCATTTTCAGTGCAGCAAATAGAAACATCCTTTTCAAACATAATATCTTGTGTAAAGTTGAATTTTACGGGCGAGAAAGTGGGCCGTATGCCCCTTAAGAGGCAACAGAAGGTCATGCCACGGACTTATCAATTGCCTTCCGTAGAAGTTTAATTAGAAAGATGACTTTAAGTTTCTTAGTGCCTACCCAGATAAAACTTGCCATTGCATGCTGTTTCTCTCTAGTAGCGCTCGTTTGCTGTACCCGCGAGATGTTACAACTCCCCTCTTTTCCAACCTTCTTAGAGTAAATGGTGACATTGTTTAAATTCCTCTTTCAGACAATCCCAGACAAGAGTTGGGACACGAAGTAAGTTCTCCCCTCCCCCACTTTCAATGTTGATAATCGGGTGATTTTGGAAAAAAACGCGATATTATCCAACATTGATTAAGGGGGATGGGTGATACAGCTCAAGTGTCCCAACTACTTTTGGCCGGGATTGTAGCTTTGGTTTATTTAACATCTGCAGTAGCTTACGGTTTCTTCTTTTAAAAATGATGAGTACTTGAGTTTTAACAAGTATCAGCTATAGTTCCAAAGGTTGGTACAGCAAAGTTACTGCAGGTAATGCGACGAAATTCCATCTCTTGGGACAGTGACAGCTTCAGTCAGATGCTTAAGCTTCAGTAGCTGACTCCCACACTTTTCTTTGAACCATCACATGCTACCCCGCTAACCCAAGAGTAACACCCTGTAATACAGTTAAAGCATTCAAGCAGCAGCAACAGCAGGAGAAGGACGGCGACAATACCACTTCAAATCATTGCTGGAAGTTTCATGTGGTGCTATGCATTGTGCCGTACAAGGGGGTTATTATATTTTGAGTCTGTGGATGATATCCTAAAATGTGACCATTTAAACGAAGGATGTTCATCAGTTTATTATGCTCAAGAAGGTAAATTGAGTCTGTGGATAAAGTACTAAGGCGAAATCATGAGGGCTCTGGAGCAGTATGACTTAATTAAGCCCTTTCAATTTTTGGCATTTTACGGGCTTAAACAGCACTCTCCGACGCTTAGGGTTTCTTAATTCGAGCTCTTCCCAGCAATCTCCTTGATGCCGAAGTCGGAAATAAGGTGTCTATCACCTTCAAATAATTAGGGTTAGGAAACGGTTGGAGCTCATCAGGGGAAAAGCACAGAACGTCCATCTGAATTCTGATGGCACTCGCGAACAGAACAGCATAAAGAAATTGCTAGCAGCGCATCAGCAGTGATAAAACAACACCAGGTTAAATCGATGGTGGTCAGACAATGGAAAGCAGGAGCAAAGTCTCCATAGCGAGAGATCATCAACGGGCTCATCCTCGTCAAACAGGATAACATCATGAATGGAGATCACCTTCAAGTCCTTGATTCCATGGCACAGACGATCGCATACGATGACAGTTGCCTCTGCTGCCAAGCTTGATATTCTTCAGGTCAGGGCACTGTCAGAGCAGCCAAGCAAAGTCCTCTTTGGAGACACCATTTGAGCTTTCGTCAGCACGAGCAGTTGAATGCTCTCTCATCCATGCCACAGTCGGACACTTGGAAACAATCTTTGATGTTAAGGCTTCGCAAATCGAGACAATTTTCAGCGACTTTGTGAATCACAAGATCTGTGGGCCACTTACAGTCGCTTACATTGATGTGTTGGATGGTTTTGCCCCAAGCAGCTACCCAGCTTTCTATTATTTTGTTGTTGACTTTGCTTGAAAGACTGTCTTCAGTTAGGTCGATCGTTTTCCAGACGCTACAGTCATTCAGGAGATGGTACCAATTCCAACAAACTCAGCGCAACAGGAGGCGTTCTTTGATAGTGAATTAATATAAAATATCGTGTAGTAAAATAGATGACTTTCGTTCGTCCATAGTTGACGCTAGTTTCAAACTCATGTCACAATCACGAATAAAAAATGGCTATAATTGAGTCAATAGCCTTGACTTTGTTGCTTATTAGTTCATGACGTCACAAGGACTTGTAAGAAGGACACATCAAAGTCAACACCTCGTCAATTGAGGGGCGTAAGTCCGTTCTCTTGCAGCCTTTTTCAGGCCGAATGCTCTAGGGGCTCAACCATCGACTTGCAAAATTCATATTTGTTTGGTTTTCGATGAGATGAATATACCGCACTAAAGTAATAACCCAAATTTTCTATATTGAAGGATAAGTTTTGGGAACAACATCGATCAGCATAAGTACCTTGTCCTTGAAGGTAATTTAGCGACAATGTCTCTCCCTTCGACAACAAAATAAACAGCAACAAAACAGTAAAGTGTGAGAACTATCATACTAATGATATCATTTCTCGCTAACAGAAGTCTGAAACTAGTTTCAAACTGCATTCGACCGAGACTTCCTGGGACAGTTTTTCAAGAACAATCTCCAATGGTGATGCCAAAGCAAAAGATTTATATGAAGTGTCCAAAACTCCGAAGAGAACTCCAAACCCTGATAAGCACTTGGGTTCAAATGAAGTCCCATCACATTTCTCGAAAATAACTGCCCCTGAATCCCCGTAATCTGCAAATGGATATCGCTCACTTGGGATGCACAAGCAGTTATAGTGCCACTCTTTATCAGGATCATAGAGTTCATCTCTTTCACTTCTTTCGCATGGCTCAGAAAATGGCTCTTCTGTTTCATTCACTCTGGACAATTTGACCCGATCGAGGTTCAAAGAATCAAAAAGGCCATCGTTTGATACCCTAGAAGAAAGGTAATCCCGCACATAAACTGGCGCATCATCCCACTTACGGAGAAGCTCTTTGGTGACAGTGAATTCTGTTGTTCTACCACTCTTACATAATTCTCGAGCCTTCTTTATATCATCAGTTGCTGTGCAATTTCCGTTGGGGGAATACTCCGTGCCAACTAATTCAATTGTGCCTCTGTCTCTTAAAGCGTCCACTTCAACTTGGCTCAACTCAGCAACAGCAGCATCCACGTAATATTTCTTGCCATGGAACTGTACATTGCTCTTGATACCTTTTATGAAAGTTGCTACACCTCTTGGTGGATTTTCCAGACAATGCAAAAAATTGTGCTTGTACTTCTCTAACTCAGGTCGTCTGCTATTACGCAAGGTCTGTACACGCTTCTCCCGTACTCCCACGTCATCTGAAAAATAACGTCTGAAGGACTGTTTGTACCTCTCATCAGTGAATTCGATTTCATCAGGGTCTGTTCTATCATCCATAATAAGTTCAACATGTTGTCCTTCTATTTCGTTGACCTCGTTGAACTTGCTTCTTAGAGTTTTAGGATCATCAAGCCAGCTTGTTTTAGGATCATCAAGAGCACCAAGAAGATTATCAATTTCACCTGCACGAGGTCCAGGGGCTACTATGTTTAACCACTTCAAGTACGACCGTAAATTCCACAATGCGACATTCAGATAGTCGTTCCAAGCAGGATGAATAATTTTCGGCTGTTCACCACCATTCACCACATGATTACAAGTCAGTAAAAAAAACTTACTGGAGTCATTTTTGTCTTCCACGATCGCTCCTAGAGTCCCTGATGCTTTTTTCCCTTCGACACCAATGCTGGCACCCAAACGAATATGGGTGAATGACTTTTGTGCGTCATTTGGTTTCCATGGTTCCCCATGTGTCTGATACCAAAATCCATCCACCACATCCACAGGGTAACCATCAACACTCTGAGGAATCTCAGACTCGCCGATCGGAATTTGTCCTTTTCCAAGCACATAGACAGTGATACAAGACTCTGTTGTCTGCTTTGATTCTGTCACTTTCAAAGAGGGTTGTACGGCAGTGACATTACGATGGTTCGAGAAGAAATGTAGATTTTTACTGATAATATCACTGATTTTATCAACCTGATCTTCCTCTAGTCTTCCTGGTTTCCCAGAAGGATACTTAAGATTTTTTTACTTTGAGCACTCTTGATCCCTGTTGTACAGATCTAAGCAACGAACATCGATCTGTTTGTGCACGAAGACCTCTTCGGCTGCTTCTTTCAAGTCTTCTAATATGCCAGACTTGCCACTGCAAACGTATAAACACACCTTCAACCTGATCAAATTCTTTTCTGTATGGCAAGACACGCACGCATTCCTCGTGTTCCTCTTCAAACTTCTTAGTTAATTTTACGAGATCCTCATCAGGCAACAATGGTGGACAATGTTCTAATACAAATAAATGAAAGAATAAATACGTTAAGGAATGAAAGGTAGTATTTATTAATTGAAACATGTATGAATATGGTAGCAGGAAATATTTGAGGGGTGAAAGGCAGTATTTATTGTACATGTTAGTAAAACTGAAAGAGAAAGGAAATTCCTAGTTCTACATGAAATTGAAGAGCTCAGTGCAAAAGAGGCGTAAGTGAAGATTTAACCTGAAAATCTCAATTCTCCTTAAAATTCGCTCTCATTTTTGGCCTACAAAACTGGTTGTCATGTCTAAAACGTAGGCCTGTAGTTATCTTATGATTTGAAGGCCTGAATTTGAAAACTAGTGTATGACTTTAACCTCAAACCAAAACAGAAGAACTCCACTATGCATTAATTGGATCCTTTTGCTTCTGTTTCTTGAGTTTTTAGCGAAAGCCATACGCTAATTCATTGAATTCTAGCCTTTGGGTCACAAAATAAGTAGACCTACGATTTTTACATGATAACCAGTCTGTAGACTAAAGTTGAGCGAATTTAGTCAGTGATAGTTGAAGAGCCCTAAACTATCATGAGCAAGAGGCCTAGAGGCCTTAACACTGATTTTTGTTTTAAGTTTGCAGTCATCATCATTAGTTTTGTGTGCGAAGAGTGTGGCCCAGTAACAAAATTAAGTGACAATGGTGAATGTTCTTTTCCAAAGAGAAAACCTTATTTGTTATGATTGTTTTCCGATTGTGTTGAGTTAAATTGTGAACAGTTTAAGCTAAGAACTTTCACTATGTACAGCAAATTAAAAGACGAGCAACATATCTTTTGAGGTTTTTTGTTTGAAATTTAGTCTCAGACTATTTGGACAACCCCAGGCCATGGAATTTTCGTGGCAAAAAGTCTGGGCACTTTTTCTCTCCGAAGACTTTTTTTGGGGGAAATTTGCAAGCCCCCCACAAACAAAGATTTGGCTTTTGTGACAGTTCACTTTTCCTTACGGCTAGGATGACATTTACGACCATCACACTTCTGTGACACCTTACACGTGCTCAGAAGAGAAAAACACAAACTTGAGGTCACACGATCTTAAAATATGTATCAGGAAAAAAACAAAAGTATTAAAATACAAGAGTGAAGGAAATTTCTCAAATAGAAAAAACTCCTGGTGACTTGTGTGGTCTTGGCTAGATAGGAGTGGAGTCACATAATGAGAAAGATTTCTTTTCACGCCTTAATAGGTAATGTTTAACATATTCAGAGAGCTGTAACCAAACAATTAATAATAACGTAAAGACAGCAATTCTTGGAGGAACATCTTGAAAATCTTGTTAAGGTACTTATGCAAGAAACACCTTTTGGTTCCGAAATAGATAAATGACCTCGAGCAAATAAACACACTCTTCCTTCGTGAGAAAAGAAATCAAAACGCTGGTCCGAATGCTATTTGCATACGTGTCGCCTGAATCAATTTTTTAACTGGATACTCTCGAATCGATTACGTTTGTATTCTATTATTTTGAACAGATTATTGCGAATGTTATCCCATGCCTACATGTAGAGGTATCTCTTGAAGCAGTCTCAAAGCTTACCTACCGCATAAAGCCTTCCTGGTTTCTGTTGGTGGATGTAAGCCCATTTTCAACTTTTACCACTACACATGTTTACTCTGATCTTTAACCCCCAGTTGTCGCTCCGCTGTTTCACCTGAAACATCCATGTTTTTAAAAATCTACAGCATCAAATGCCGAAGAGTTATCACAGGTTGTAATTTCCAGGAACGGGAGCCGAGGTATGTTACAGTAAGCGACAAAACCCCTTACTTAATTCTGAGTTTGACTTTAGTCTCGGCCGAGTAAACCGATATTAAATCGATAATCTGCACCCTAAATCTGGGGTTGTTTCTCGATCATCTCTCTATAACCAGCCAAATCCTTGTCGATTATTCGATATTTATCCACATTAATTTAACTACTCAATTGACATTATAGAATATTGATCGCGATAATATCGAGTAATCAATTTAGTTTCCTCCTTCTGATTGCCAAAAAAAAAACCCGTGAGACGAGGAAAATGCGTCAGAGATCCATAATACACTATCAAGCAGATTATGTGAAGCACTGGATAGAACTGACTTCAGTGAAATATCACACTTGTTACAGAACCCAGGCAACTACATATATCCTGTTTCACACTAAGTTTTATGAAGGTGCTTTGACAAACAACTTGCTCCTTGCTTGTTCATGTATAGAACAAACACGTCTATTTTAAGTCTAAAAAAACATAGGATAACAAAGCGGATACTCAAGTCGAGGAAAACGAAAATAAACTAAATAGAAAACTCTCTAAAATCGCCTAATGAATATAAACGATGATAATCCCACAATCCGTTTATAGAAATATAGTTTCAATAAATTAAAGACGCTGCCAAAGAAAACCTACCATAACAAGAAATTTAATGAGTCAAAGACCTAATTCCTAGACAAACTTGGAAAATTCAAGAGGCTGTCTCTCGTAAAAAACCGACCACTGCTTTGTACTTCGAAAATTCGATTTTTCCTCATAACGATGGGATTTCAAAGACCTTTACCTAGAGTTAATCACTAAAATGAGCAAATTCGGTTACCATGGTAACGTGATATAAAGCTTGGCTGTGGTGCCGATAAAATTTTTACTTCTCAGGCCAGCTGCCTATTTCACGTGATTAACAAAGAAATGGCCGACTAAAAAAGGCGTAACTGGCACGTAAAACTGTGAATATGTTACTTCTTATTCTACCAAAAGCAGCTAAAAGACTGGTCGTCCTTGTATTTTGAGTTGTCCTTGAAAATCTTATTAGGTCGGTGAAGAAATTAGACCTAAATAGGCCAAGTTTC
>JAHPZR010034988.1:0-24210 GCA_019787425.1 Platygyra sinensis
GTCCATCGCTTTCTTGCCGTCAATTTCTTCATTTAATTTCTTTTGCAGGTTTTTTCTTTCGTCGATCACTTCTTTGTGTGACTTCTCAGCCTGACTACACTGCTTTTCGAGTTCACTAACCTTACTTTTTAACTCGTCGATAACTCTTAGTAACTCTGAAAGAGAGACATTGGACTTCTTTAAGTCTTGATTGAGGGAATACATTTGCTTGTCCTTTTGATCCAGCTCTTTCTTCCACTTCAACACGTTTTCTTTGGCTAGCATTTCTACTGAAGACAGATTGGCAGTCTTAGCTTCAAGATTTTCCTCTAGCTCAATCTTCTCTTCTTGTAGCCTCACATTTTCTTCTTCTACTTCCTTCAAGCGCTTTTCAAGATCTCGGCATTTATTCTCAGCCATCGTAAACGACGACTTCTCCTCTTCAAGCCTACTAACACAAGCCGTCAGATCCTGTTGATTATTTCGGTGTTGTTTGTTTACGTTCTCCAATTCTTGCCTCAAATTTTCAACTTTATTTCTCTCACATTCCAGCTCAATGAGTAGTTTTTCCGAGCCATTTTTCGCCATTTCCAATGCAACTGCTACCTCTGCTTTTGTTAAGCTCAGAGACTCTGCTTCCTTCTCTTTATGCTCCAACATCTTCGCCTTCTCGCTTGCTTCGGCTGTAACAGTAGCGATCTGCTTTTCTTTGCTCGCTAACGCAGCTCCTAACTTCTCCTTCTGCAACCTAAGCGTTTCAATCAGACTACGAACATCACTGATTTCGCGCGATAGTCGCGTTTCATCCCGAGAGCGCGCGGGCGTTGATTCTGATTGTGCGTGCTCCACGTGCTCTTTGTCTAACGCCTCTTGCAACTGAAGCGTTAACTCTGTTCGCTCTTGAATGAGCTCCATGTTGCTGTCTTGGATTTCGCGATTTGTATTTTCAGCCTTCTCGAGTCTGTCCGTTGATGTCTTCAGCTCAAATCTCAACTCCTCCAAATCTTTCTCAGCGCGTGCCAACTTTGATGCTTCTTCTTCGAGTTTTGTTGCCAAAGACGCCTTTTCTTCCGAAAGAGCTTCGATATGTTCACAAACATATTCTGCAATGTTTGTTTTTCCACGTGTCATCTCTTTAGATTGTTTCGATGGACTTCTTTCTAATGATCGATCAACAAACGCGACCAAATCTCTTATCTCTCTTTGTACTTCTTCTGATTTGCGTTCAAGAGATTCCTTATCGTCTTGTAACTTTTCTAGGCGACCTTGTAAGTTTGAATTTTCCTGTGATTTTTTGTCCAACTCTTCTTTAAGAAGCTTTTCGCTTTCCTTGAAGTTTGCAACTTGGGTCTTTAAATCGTCTTTTTCTTCTTCTGTTAGCTCCAAGTCGTCCTCGGTGGCATCAAGCTTGTCTTGGGAGGCTCTAAGCGAGCTTTTCAAGTTTTCAATTTCGTTGTTTAGCTCCTTAGTAACTCTTTCCAACTCTCGTTCTTTCTTTATGAGAATTTCATCTTCTTCACTCTTCTCTGTTCTGGCTCTTGCTAGAGTTTCCTCAAGTGCCCTGTAGTCGTTTAAAAGTTGTTCCTGTCTACTATCGAGAGCTTCACTCTCACTTTTCATCTCATCAACCAGCGCATGAATATCTTCGTTTTCTTTCACCATATTCTCGTATTTCTCCTTCAACTTGGTCAAGTCTTGCGATTTCTGTCGTAGTTGTTCTTCGAGCGACTTCACCTGCTCTGAAAGTTGGGCCAGTTCTTTGCCTTTGTTATTACTATCAGCTTCAAGATTTTCAAGCTTTTTGTTTTGTGAATCCAGATTTTGCTGGAGAGTCTTGCAATCCTCAGTGAGCTTTTCTGATGATTTACTAAGCGCCTCTCTCTCTTTCTTTAAGTCCGATATATCCTTGGAAAGTGTTTCATTCTTTTGTTTGAAGGCTTTCAGAGACTTCTCCAATGCCTCAGCTCTTTGCCAAGACTCACTGGCTTCGCCTTCTAGTTTTTTCTTGCGCATGTTGGCCAGTTGCAGGGCCTCTGCCACATCTTTGTTTGCTTTCTCTTGTTTCTTCAAGTCTTCCCGAAGCTGTGTGTTTTCTTTGTTTTTCTCTTCTAGTGCCGCTGTGATGTCTTCTGTGGGTTTATCCTCATCTCCCTTTAGCTTTGAGACTTGTTCTAGTCGTTGTTTTAGTTTTTCTTCTTCCTCCTTAGCTCTTTCGAGATCTCTTAGCAGTTCTTCGTTTTCTGTTACAATGGATTCTTGTTCTTTCTCCATGATTTCTTTCTCAGCTGACATGGAATCAAACCAACTTTTCAGTTGTTCGATCTCTTCAGCGCGTCGTTTCAGCTGCACCTCAAGCGCCTTTTTCTCCACAGACAATTCAGTGTAGCGTACATCAAGCTGTTGTTGATCATCAGGTGACGCACTTTGAAGCAAAGAACTTGCCTCACTTGAGACTACCAACTCCGCGTCGTTCGTCGGTTCTTCTAGAGCTAAAGACACAACTGTTTCATAAGCAGGCGGGCTGCTGCCGTACTCCGAAGCCGTTGTAACTTGAATTTCGTCTCCGGATTCCGACGATTCCTGACGACCATCACTTAAGTCGAGAGGGCTTCCTTCCATAACACTCGCCTCGAGCCGTTCTTCTTGGGAAGGAAGCTTACTTGTTTTCAACATTTCTAGTTGTTTCTTTAGTCCGTCGTTCTCCAAATGCAGGCGATTGATAACCTCTTTTTCTTCCTCTCTGGTACTCGCGTCGCTGTCTTCTTCCACGCTCTGGTCAGCTTCAATTTGAGCGCCAGTAACTTTTTCTTTCCACTTGGCCTCAGATTTCTTCAGCGTTTGAAGCTCGTTCGTGGTGTCAAGCAGCGCTTCTTTAAGGGCGTCTCGCTCCTCGGCCACTCTATAAAGCGACTTCTTCAAGCTTTGAACCTCTGCGGAGGCCTCCGTCATGGACTTGCTGTTTTCGTGCTGCTTACACAACGCATCCTCCAGTTGGCATTGCAGACTCTCCTTGCTTTGATAAACGTTTTCTAAGGCATCAGCTAAGTTGGTTTTCTGTTGTCTGATCTCATCCATTTGTTCGGACATCGCTTCCTTCTCTTCAGTGAGTTTCGTAATAAAACTCTTCACCTGCCGTCGCTTCTCATCAAGTTCTCGCACGTACTTTTGAAGGGACATTTTTTCCGTTTGAGATGTTTCAAATTTCGTCTTCAGTTTTTCTTGTTCCACTTTCACTCTCCTAAGTTCTTTCTTGAGAAGAACGACTTCTCTGTGGACTTTTTCAGTGAGTGAGAGTATGCTGTTGCCTTGTTCTTCCAAGGATATCGATTCTTGAAGTACAGCATCGTGTTCTTCAGAAGAAGTATCTTTATCTTTGTCTGTCAGGGCCTCGTAAAGCTCTGACAGTTTCGCGTGAATCAATGTCATCTGTTGTTCGGCATTCTCAGTACTTTTAACACCAGCTGTAACCGACTCATATTCGGTCTTTAAACGCTGATATTTCTCCTTCAAATCGTTCAATTCGTTTTCCGTCGCCTCAATTTTCTTTTCCAAGGTCGTCTTTTCTTCGGTTATTTCGTCCAACGACTCGGCAATTTCTTGTTTTTCTTCGTGTGCTTCGCGAAGGCATTCTTGAAGCGTGTCCGAAACTTCTTGGTTCTTTTTCAACTGATTCTTCGACAATGCACACTCGTTCCTTAATTGCTGTACTAGCTCTCGAAGCTCCTTTTCGTTTTTGCTTGTCTCGTCCAGTTGTCCTTGAATTTTCTCTTTCTCCTTTTCAAATTCAAGAACACGTTTTTGTAAGCTTTGTACATGTTCGTTAAGTTGAAGCTCGTTCGTCCGTGACTTGTCTTCAGCGGTGGAACCATTTTCGTGCACGTAATCGCCACTGTCTTGAGGACAAACGCGATCGAAAGTCTCGCTCTGCAAAACGTTTCCATTTACATCTTTATCCTGGTCACTTGTGGTAAAATCTCGTTGTTTGCTGAGTAGGAGGTTTGTTGACGATTCTTCCAGCCTGTTAGCGCCATTGTATTCTTTAATTACTCTCTTTAGTTTATCGATTTGCACCTCCAGGGATTCGTTCCTCTCGAGTTGATGATACAACGAGTCCAGCAAACAGACCTTTTCCTCTTCTAAGTTAGAGTTGTCGGACTTGAGCCTTTTAATGACATTTTCCAACTCAGTCCCGCGCTTGGTAAGGCGAAGAATGTCTTGTTTAAGAAACTCGCATCTCTCGACCGAAGTTTTTCGACTTGGCAGCATGCTATCGGTGCTGTTGTTCTCCGGTGACGTTTTGTCGCCTCGCTTCGTCCGCAGAATTACCACCTCTCGCTTTAGATTGATATAACTATCTTCGATGTCTCTTTTGTCCACCTGAAGTTGTCGTATTTGGGCTCTTTGTGAATCTATTAATTCTTTGCATGTCTTGATTTCGCTCAAAAGGCTCGAGTTATGAAATGTTTGCGTGGTGTCCCTGGGGAGACACGTTTTTTGTACATTGTTCACCGCTTGGCTATTGATTTCATTGAGCTTTTCAACTTCGGTGCTTAAAAAGTCCACAAAATCCTCCAGGGAATCCTTTCTTTCTATTTCATCCAAAATGGCCTCTAAGTGATCCGTATTCTTCTTTAAAAGTTCAACAAAGCTGTCACGTAGTTTCTTGTTGTCTGTCTCCGCAAGTTCTAACTTACTTTGAATGTCTTCTTTTTCCCGATGTATATGTTCCATTTCTTCCAGACTGGAATCCAAGGCGTCAGTTATTTGGTTTCTCAACTTGTCCGCGCTGTCTTCAAGTACTCTTTTTTCCTCCGTCAATTTGACAGTTTCTTCCTCCAGGGATTTATTTTCTTCCTCTAACTCGTCGACTTCCGCTTGAAGCTCGGTTACACGCTTTCTGAGTTCTTCGAGCTCATTCGATAGCGAAACGCCTTGATTGGCTACTTGGCCTAGGATGCTGATTTTACACTGGACCGCGGCATCACAAGTGTCTACGTCGTTGTCCTTCTTCTCGCTATTGCTCTCACGGCTTTGAAGTCTAACAACTGTCGCTAGCAAGACTTTTCTTTCTTTCTGCAGAATGGCAAGGTGAGATAAAGCAGAACTCTCTCCATGTTTAGCATTGAAAGCGGATTCCACGTTTGTAAGTGAAGCCATCTCGTCGTCCAATAGCCCGCGCTCATATAATTTGTCCTTAATCATTTTTAATTGCTTCTTAAAACTTTGGTTTTCTAATTCCAGCTTCTCCAGTCTGGTTAAACCATCACTGCTTATTTTCCCTCTTTTTCTGTCACGTTTCCATTTGCTCGTAACTGATTTTTCAAGAATTCCATGTCATTTGTCCACTTTTCCTCGTCGGTTGCAATTCGCTTTTCGCTCGCTCCCTCAAGGTCTTTCAAGTTCTGGTTTTCATTTTGATTCTTTTCTACGCAGGATGCAGGCCCATTCAAGCTGTTGTATCCATTATTTCTTTTTTCTTCTAGTGTCAACAGTTCTTGCACTTGTCCTAAATATCTCTCCAGAACTTTCACTTCACAGTTCAGATCAGTGGTACTGTTTTGAAGCTTTTCAACCATCTCAGGAGGGAACAATTCATAGAGTCTGCTGCGTTCCTTGGAAGCCTCCGTTTCTTTGCAAACTGTTTCATGTAGAGAAACCAGCTGGGACTGCAAGCGATGGCCTAAGCTGGTCATTTTAGATGTTAATTCTTTAAATTTTACACCTCGCTCTGCAGCGTGAGACGTACCGTTCTCTGATCCATTCCTTTGGGTTGCTTTAAGCTGGTCTGTTTCTTTATCTTCATTTTCTGTGAACGCCCAATCAACGTCTTGATAATCTAGCGCAGCGTTTTCATGGAGCCTGCAAAACGAAATGTAATGAAGACAGTCAGTTCATAGTGCGACACTCCAGGATGCATTCATGACGTACCAATTGTCTCATAGAATTGGGGTTGGTTGGTGTATAAGAAAGAAAAAGAAAAGAATTGATAACAAATATTTGGTCTGCGATACAGAGGTACTGCAAAATAAAACCGTCATAAGAAAACATGCAGTAGATAAATGGAAATGTGACGTGAAATAACTGATAATGAGATTTTTCTGCTAGAAAAAACTAAAAGAAGTAGGTTTTCTTAAAGATTGTGTCAATAGAATTGTACAAACCTACAACATAGTGAACAATCTGAAAGAAAATCTATAAGCAAAAACATGCCGCCTTTCTTTTACGTTGACATTGGCAGCAAACGTTCTGTTGATAGTCAAGACGCAATTTGGAAGTTTTACCAATACCGAATTCTTTAATTATCATATTATTGAACATTACTTATATAATCGTAGTTAAAAGACAAAAGAAACCACAAAATTGAATGATAGCGCATTTGTGATCAACAACTCAGCTTTTAAACCCTTTTCTCGCATGTATGCCTAGTGACAATTATGTAGTGTCCACGAGATTAACTGTAGCTGGCGTTTTGAGATGCGAATAACATTCATACAAAGTGTCGATGACATCTAAATTATTTTAATCCTGAGGCTACTAGCTCTCTTCACGCCTCGAGCAAAATTATTCTTGAAACACGAGTAGTTTAAGCCAGGTAGTTTTAACTGTCTTATCAAGAGCTTTCGTAAGCGATCTGTACTTCTGAGTTGATAAACCTCTGGTTTAATAAGCCGCCAACCTTAGCTTTGCAAGCAAAGGACTTAAAGTTTAAACCCGGTAATATTGCTTCATGCTTTGTAAACTACTTTTAATTTACTGTAGTTTAGTTTGAGTCCTTCGCAGCTTGAACAACGTCAAAAATTTCGCAGATCCAAAACTGAAAACTGCTGTATAATACAGCTATAATATCAAATGTTTTCTCATAGTGGAAAGAGTAGTTCCAAACAATTAAATACAGTCATTTGCTCAAACAGATGTTATTAAACCTGTTTATACAGCTTAGGCCTTAATGAGCTTTAGGGCCCATAAAACAAATAGATTAAATCGAAACTAACCTGGTTCGCTTGTTCCTAAAGACATCCATTCTTGCTAGATACCGCGTTTTAGTTCAAAAATGGCAACAGTGGGTGATTTCATTTGTTTTAAGGCGAATTGTACAGAAACAGCGTTGTTTATAAAATTGTACAAGCCGCCGAAATGTGATGTTAACAATGTCGTGTACTATCATAAACTAATTAGGCTTTCAGGGCCACGCGCTCTAATAGCAAACATAGTATATTCAATCAACGCGTTGACCAAAACAATTGATTTCGAATTATTTTCATCACTCCTGCTTCCCAAGGGAAACAGTCTTTCGCTTGAGCGACGGAGAAATGCTGGATTAGTTTTATCTAACAAAGAGGCGGATGATGAAGATGTGAGTCTTGTTTTGTAAATAAATTCTACATAACACGGATATATAGGCGCAGTTCTTTCTTCTGACGCGCTAAATCAAATACCGTGAGATTGCTGCCTCTGAAATGCCTATGAGGAGAATATTCATGGAAGATATGTCTTAAGCTAAAGTTTGTTCTTTTTTATCCCTTTCATTCATTGTCAGTGGCTCCTGTCCTTGTTTCTTTTGCCTTTTTATAACTTCTTTACCCGGCGGGGGGGGGGGGGGGGGTACTCCCTTATAAGAGCTTAATGGGGACGTGCGGCCAGCCAGGGTATGTTTTTCGGGATTTTTGTCTTACACAGGGTATCGAATTTATCATTTTTTGTCTTAATCAGGGTATCGGTTTATCAATTTTTGTCTTAAATGGGATATCTTTTCTTGGATGATAAACGGCAAATATTTTACAAGCTCTTGTACATTATTATTGACTTCCGTTTACTTTGGCATTGATCCCAGGCACATTATTAAATTTCCATTGATTACACAACAAGAAAGCCACAAAATTTGTAACCGCAATTTTTAATCTATGTCTTAAACAGGGTATCAAAAATCGGAATTCTGTCTTAAACAGGGTAGGAAAATCACTGATATTTGTCTTAAACAGGGTCAGGGTATGAGGGGCCGGCCGCACCTCCCCACCCAGGAATATATCGATCACTCACTCAGTCAGTCAATCCGGCACTCAGTCACTCAGTCACTCACTCATACCAATAACCAAAGCCAGCAGTAATCAAAGCGATCGATCTAGCTGTTGTCACGAAGCTCTCTAGAACCTCTAATTTCATTGGATCTTGTTGGCACGAAGCTCTATTGTTTTAGGGCTGAGGTCCATTGTTACCATTGTTTGTATATCATTTTTTCAACCAATCCTATGAGACGTTCCGAAGAGCTTCGTGGCGGCCCGATCTAGCAATCACCGGTTTAGTTCCAAAGAAACTTAGTTAATAATAATGTCATGGGGCATTTGTTCAAAAGAAAAACGCAGGAAATCTTCACTCAATTATCAAATTAAAGACTGAAATACTCCCTGTGTTTTAACATTGTTGAGGATTCCGAGTTAAAATTTAAATCACGGGCCTCACGTTTTTAAGTTTGTTTATATCATGATTTGTTTTGATCCATTTCAATGTATTTTGTGCCAGTGAATTAGTTTGTAATTAAGAAATGTGTTCAGCATACCTTTGTTTTCTCGTCGGTACACTTATAACCCGCGATCCGTCACAAACTACGCTGGAAAAGACGAACGTCGTGGAAAACAAATAAATGAATATTTGACAATGTTACCTGTAATGCACAAACTCCTTTTTGATATTTTGTGACAAGGATTAGGGCAGATATTCTCAAATGACGTCCGCTTCCTCCCTAAAAAATTGTCGATCTATACTGTCGAAGCTTTTTTTAGGCCAGCACACTACGCCAGAAAATTCCGAAAACGCGGCCTTATTTCTACGGTTAGGCCTACCGTCCACACTAATCCGTCATGAAAATGGAGCTTTTAAAAACGCTCTTCAAACCAAAGGAATTTCGAAACATCGGCTTCGCGTTTTAGTGTGGACGGAAAACATTTTGAAAATAGAGCTTTTCGTCGACAACGGTGACGTCACACTTATCAAATAATTTCCCTGCCCAAGTATTCCTCAAACACAATTCCAAAATGACCGGTGTTTGTTGCGTCTTTATTTTCCTAAAGCGTAGTGTGCACGGAAAACATTTGATGCGTTTTCAGCGTGAAATTGCCGTTTCCAAATTTCTCTGTCGTAGTATGAACGAGGTCTTAGGTAATTTAAGCGGTGCCGCCTGAAGGTTACCGCACCGTCCGCCATTAGTATTATTATCAACAGCTAAATATGGCGACGGTTTTCAAGTGGTAACCCATATTGGAGCTCGTAAAAGAGCTGTTTTCTAAGCTGCACGAAATTCCAGTTTCTTTCATCAATTGTATCAACAATTGGTCTCGATTAAGTTAGCCTGGCTCAAGTAAGTGAATTGTGAGTGATACCTTGACTGCTAGCTCAAGACTGGACATTAAAACATACTTCGTCCTTAATTATATGTAGACAGTCACTAAGAGGTAGAAAACGAATCAAAATAGAATGCCATCAATTTAACGAGAGTTTTGAATACGTCTTCAAAACCTAGGCTATCAATATTACAACATGTTTAATTGATGTGATCTTTCCGTCCCCTGTTAAATCCATGATTTACATTTATTCTAATCACCGGTGGACATTTGTCTTTAACACATGTAGACAGTCTCTTATTTGCTTTCTTGTCTAGCTGGTAGTGTTTGCTCAAGTTTAAAACTCGCGTGAAATACATAAATACTATACACAAGACATAGCAACTAATTACCGTAATTGGTACATCGCTCGTAAGTGTGTCGGCAAACGACAAAAATAAGTACAAATCTGACACTGACTAACAATGTTGATGTGTAGTGATACTGTAATTTTGCGTGGGTTTCACTGTGAGCGCTAATAAGTTATACAATTAATTTTCACAAAGGATGTTTTGCTGTAAACTGTGTCGATGAAAGTTTTAATTCGGATTACAAGTGATAAACGGTAGGCTATTGTTTTCGCGGTTTTTTTAACGCGTGGCTAAGCCACTAGAAATGTTTTCTGCGAACCCACTAACTAAACCGGTCGATCACATATTGTGATATCTTCTGTACTGAAGATTTGAATCGCAGCAACATCACTAGGCTTGCAGTGAACGAGCGAATTTTACAGCGACGGACGCTCATAAAGCAAAGTTAATTTAGCTAACGCTTAAGGCTATAACTTAATGAAAATAGCAACTGTTACAAAAATGAAGGCTTTAGAGATTCATTGTTAAACTATTAGTAATTATCTGAGTCAAGACTATAATTCAGACCAGTTGAGACGGAGCATCTCAGCATATGAAGTAACAATGTATCAAGCACATAGTTGAGAATTTCTATGTAATATTTAAACGAAGTGATGTTAAAATCTCGCTCGACTGTACAAGTGAAAAGCGTAAATTATCTGATAGCTTATATAGCTGTATTAGTAATCCTAGTTCTGTCGAAGTGAAAGGAGAGCAAAACCTTCTGTTTATGATGAGCTACATGTATTACTGAAGCAGCTAGGCGACTTTGTGAAGTAGTTAGTGACACAATTATCATTACTTGGTAACGGCGAAAGTTATGACTAATCTATTAGAGTTTGCAAAATCAGCCCATTATCCAGGTTTTCTTAGCAACTGTTCAGTCGACTTTGTCAACTCCAGAACGAGAGAATGCAAAAACAAGTGGAAAATTTCAGTACGTTTCGAAATTTCAATCGACTTCGCAACTGTGATTAACGTTGACGCTCAAATAAAGTGGGTAATAAAAGAAGGATAAAAGCCGGATTATTTAATCTCTTAAAGGAGCGAAAATCTGGTTAAAGAGTTAAGCACACTTGAGCAAACTTGAGAAATATTTCACATGAAACAAGCCTAGTTCCAAAGAATTTTGCGTCTGTCAATATATCATGCACCATATGCCTCTAGTGCTGGAATTTAGCGATCGCTTTAGCTAGGTATTCAACATAGTGGGAAGTTATCGTGTTACCTGAGCGATGGACGAGGTTTCTTATCCAGTTCGAAGCACTGATCGAGCCGACACGCTGCGATTGTGTAGCGAGACCAGCACCATGTTATAAATACTGTTAATTATTTAAGGTTGCTACACGTAGACCTCGTCTGTCGCCTTGTTAATTAGTGCTAATAGAGCATGTCGTTTTCTTGACAAGTTTACATTGTTCGATTCACGAATGAGTAAGTGAGTGATCTAAGTGCTTTTACTGTTTTGTTTTCGAAGTTTCATTTCCGCACATGGGCTAAAACAACTTCGGTGTCGTTGATGCAAGTCGAAAGTAAATCTCACGAGATTGGTCACTTCGGAAGTTTTCTGAACGCTTCAGGCAATTTAAAGGGCTTAGTGGTGTGATATGTTGTGGTGTCTGCGTCAATGGAATTTATTTTGTTCCTGCTTGCCAATATACACGTTTATGTTGTGTGCAAATTAGCGATAAAGCAATATTGCTTTTTTTTGTTCTTCTGTCTTGTGTGCAAGACAAGTGTTTTGCCAATAGTAATTACGTGATGGGTGGACCGATGGACACAATACAGTTATTGTTCAACAGTTTACTCGTGGCCGGATATTCACCCATCTGGAGCTTCCAGTAAAGGAATTGTCCCTCGCAAAATGCGAAGAAGATGGAATTGACACTTGGAAAAAGAAGAAGAATTCACGATGAAAAAATAATAAGTAAAAGAATGGCACTAAAAGTGGAGGAAAAGAGGAAAAGATTGACAGCAAAGTTCAACTGCCAAAGTGAAAGAAGAAATTAAAACACCTTTATTTTCGAGAAACCAGTTTTGAGTTTAAAAATACAAAGAAGTGCACCTAAATTGTTCAACAAAGGAAGAAAAATACTTGAGAAAAAAGAGATTCAAAACGGAGAACGGAGATGAAATGAAAGTAATTAAATATATGCAAGTGAAAAAAAAAAGAAAATTTTTGATTATCATTAGGAAAAAATTGGATACATTACTTGCCAAAAATTTCAGACGATTTTTATTTCGGACATAAAAACGGTCCGAAAGTATAACAGTCCAAAATTTTTAAGCGTCCGAAATATATACGGTACAGTGTAAAACTCAAAATAGCTTCAAAAAAGCTAGTTTCCTTTATGGAGCGAAGTCTAGTCGACACATTGCTTGAGCCACATAACGACTTGATACAATTTGTATTATTTTGTTGATGTATCTATGATACCTTAAAGGGGCTTCGTCACAGTATTTAACAATTATTCACCGAAAGTGGAGGTAAATATCCACTACTTTCACCGACACTGAGGTGAATAATTGTTTTAGTATATACCACACAAGCTGAATAACTAGCGGCCAAAAGAGTAACTTTAGTTGTGTCTATTAACTATGTGACAATGTACCGACAAAAGCCATTTTGTTTTTCTTCGGCTGCTCAGAGGTGATAGTACTTGGCTAATCACCTCCTAGCTAGCCAATCAGCGCGCGCGAAAAGTACTATTCACTTGTGTGGTATATACTAATTTGAGTTATTTTGACCATCGACAAAATTATCGTTAAATTGAAGGAAACCTGAAAATAATACTTTACAAAGATAGAAAAACACCAAAAAGATAATAATAAACCGTAAAGGAACAAGGATGGTTAAGGATGGAGAAGATTGACACAGATAACAAACTTCAAAATTGAAAAATTTAGCCTAAACTTTTCAAACCGTTTAAACGTGACGTAGCTACTTTAAAGGGGGCAATAAAACTATCATTTTGACAGATGTTGTTTCAGTTTCTTCGAGTTTTGAAGGCCCATACTACTTTAGCCATGTTTCAGCAAAAGGTGCAAAATTTTTGTATGACTTGAATGTCCAAACTGAAACAAAAGGTGACCAAATGTCAAACATCCGAAATAGAACGTCCTAAATTTGTTTTCAAGTTATGTAAGTTTCTGCAGACAACTATTTTCCTTCAGCCGACGATAAAGTGTACAGAGAGATATCGTACTTTTTTATCAGTTGTGATTGAGTGTATTTTGTTCCGTTCTGGACACAGTTTCTACAAAGCAAAGCTCTAAATTAAGTTAAGTAACATGTTCAGTGGGAAGAAGTCGATCCCCAGTGCGCTCCGTTTCCAGGTGGTTTACAAATTTACATGTGCAGGCCTGTTATGTCGGTGAAACCACCAGACATTTTGGCACCAGGGTTCGTGAGCACTTACTCTCGGATCGCAATTCCCATATCTATAAACATCTTCAGGGTTCTGAGTCGTATAAGAACCACAGCTATGCTCTTTTAATTGTTTTTCCTTCTTAGACTCGGCTCTTACTGATTTCCACGAACTAAAGATCAAAGAAGCCCTTCATATTGAATGGGAACGACCCGCACTGAATAAACAACTCAAACATGTTAACACTCTTACTTTGATTGCTACTAGTATTAAGCATTTTTCACAGATTTGTACTTGCACCTTTTTATCTACCCACTCTGTTGTATCCCTGAAGTATTATGTAACATTTTCACAGTTTTGCATCTATTATTCCACATTTTGTCACTAACACCTACGTACGCGCCCACGAGCAATACCGCTAGCCATGAGGAAATCAATTCGTTTCCTATGTGGGTATGGGGCTCCGCTTGGAGGTCGGAGCTCCGCTACAAAAATTTGGGAAAGCTCGAAATAGCATTTCTTTGCGATTAGATGACCTATAGCCTTCTAGCAGGATCTTCGCGGCCTTATAGAGCGCATGCACATGACGTCATGGCGGCCATATTGGTGTTTCAAAACAATGAAACGGCGGCCATTTGTTCCAATAAATTTGCATGGCTGCTAGACACGTGAATGCATTTACAAGGAATAGGCACATAAAACACTGCTTCTTTCATTAATACTCCAATTTTGTCTTTATCTGTCATACAATCGGAAAGCTAAATTTAAAATTTTCAGGGAATAATCTTCAAGTTTATAATCATCTAGTAATGCTTGATTGATTTTCAGTTAAAAATAGAGTTTCTAATTTCCGAATGAAGCAAAGAAAATGGCGTCGCGTGTCTCGTCACGTGATGTATCCTGACCAATAACGCGTGGAGAAAATCAGTTCTCGATATGCAATGTAGAGATGTATAGCAGCAATGGAGACTTAAAGTCCTTTGCAGGTCCTTTGCATTAGACTGTGACGGACTGGCCTAAAGCTACACAGCTATCGGGTTATAATCACGCATTGTTTGTTGGCGTCCGCGTTATTTCGCCTGCGCTGAAGCTCACCTTTTAATTTTCGCTGTTCGATTTAGGGCTGGCAGCTACGCCACACACACGTTTGTGCTCCAACGTGAGCCAGCACGCAGGGTACGCGTTAGTTAATTATAAAACTTATTAAATAAATGTTCATTGAAATAACAAAGGTGACGATTCAGTCAGCAACAAGAGTGGCGCAAAGTCTGGCAAATTAGCGTAGACAAACTGATTAACATCTTAAGGTGCAAAATCAACTGTGGATTACGTAATTTAATTAAGTCTTGTTTAGAAAAGAAGTATTAGTAATGTAAGGGGTTTTTAAACGAATCAAGACTTAAATTACACACAATACCTGTCTTACTTTGGACTTGTGCAATCACGTCATAAATTCACTGGGTTGAGCTGATGTCGACCATATCTTAAGGAAATCCAATTTGTGTAGCAAGCTAACTTGCCTGTTAAATTCCTTTCCTGACAAGCCCACACCAATTTCCTTTCTGAGTTCCAAACTTTCTGTTCGAAGAATCTGCTTATTTTTCGAGGCAGTATCTCCATTTGATAATTAGCGATATTCTCATTAACTCTACACGATAATGTGTTCATACGTTTAAGGAAACATTAGATTTTGATCAATTTTGATAGTCAGTATAGAGTTAAACTGAGTCAAAATAAATCGTAAACTTTCACTTACTCTTGCTGTTGTGGAGGAAGTCGGTAGACAAACCGAATGCTGAACGTTTTGCAACAAAGCTAAACTTATTTCCTGCTACAAGATTTTAATTTCTTTCTGCTCCCGTGTTATTGTCATGACCAATTACTTTAGTTTACAAATTCACCACCTGGGCTTCTGAACAAAATCATTCCTCATCCCCCAAAACATTACTTGTAGACATTATCTTAGCAGTTTTATCTACAAGATTTGGCTTTCTTTGGTTAAACACACTTACCCGTTCCATTTCGTTTAGTAATTTCCTCGAGTTGTCAGTGAGCTGTCTGAGTCGTGGGAAAATTAGCGTATGTTCTCTTTGCCTTGTAAAAGGTCATTATGGTTCAACAAGCTGGTGTCCTAACTAAACATAGAAACTTAGGACCCAGTCTTTTTCCCACGAAGACAAAAATGCAAATTGAAGCTGTCCTCTTTTCGTTCTAAAAAAACCTCTCCTAATAAGAGATTTGTCAGGGATTTCTCAACTGTAAATTAAAAGGTTTCTGTCTTGTATATTTTAGAATTCATGCCATTACATATAATAGATCAGATCGACAGAAAACTACTGCTCTGGAGTTGTTTGACAAAGAGATTTTTGACAATGTTTGTTTTTAGTCATAACTGTACCGACAAATTCCGAGAGTTACTCACCTCGTGGAGGTAAAGTCCTTCCGATGATTAACGCTTAAATTGCTCATGTGAACTAAATTTGCGTGAGAAAGGCCCTTTTCCGAAAACAACGATCTCTGAAATTAAAGCGCGTCTTTTTTCTGCAGTAAAAACGCCTCACAACCGTTGCTCCAAGTATGTGACCATTTGGTAAATGATTATGTACTTTTCTAAAACCAGTATAAATATTGACTTTGGTTCCAATCTACATGAACACGTCTTCAATTGAACTCTTTTACTGGGATATTACGATCAACTTGCGAAGATCAGAGTTTCTACCTGGCGGTTAAGCGATTTAACGAGCTACTTAAGTGACATCCCTGTATTTGACGGTCTCTCACAGTATGAGGAAGAATTCGATTGCCCCGGAATCAGGGTGGCAAAAAAGGGTTTCAAAGAATTCCTTTGTGCTCAGACAATAAAATTCTCAAATTCAAAGTTAGCGTAAAATAATGAGAACAAATTTTAACTCATCTTCAAAGATTGTATTTTCAGTTGGATCAAATGACCTTCATAGTGTTTACACGCTGACCGATAACCCCTTTACTATATTTTCAAAGGCATCCATTTTACCTCTCTCGATGTGTTTATGACAGCTGTTTTTAGGATGGGCTACGTGTAGGCATGTCCGCGGAAAAAGGAAATTCCTTTTTGCATGCAAGTCATTCGTTAATTCATTTGTCGTGAGTGTATTGTTGTAACCAATTTATCTATCCGTAATGTTTCGTAAGTCAATGGTTTACTGAGTCGGCGTGTGTATTTTCATTCTCTTTAACAACAGTAAATACAAACACAAAAGAAAAAAGAAACAAAAATTGGCAAGGGTGGTTAAAAAAAGATTGGAAACGGATCGCGGAAGATGAACTGGAAAAAAAATCACCAGGCTGAATATTTCAACGTGCGCGGCGAAGCTCCGATAGTATTCTTAAGTGGCACTTTGTCACTAGCACGATTTCGAAAAGTCTTTAAGAAAGACATGTTTTATCAACGGAAATGAAAAGATAACAGTTTAATTTCATCAAAAATCACTATATACCAGTGCACTGAGCCTGTTAGCACTTAGTTTACATTTGTGTCATCCAATCAGAAGTAAAGCAAAGGCGTCACGGGTCAGGAAGGTTTTCGTATAACTTTCCAACCTCGTTCTCGGGGTCTCTCTCGCGATGAGAGACCCTGGGAACGAGGTTGATAACTTTCTGAGTGTTTTCGCGTGCTTGGCAGCGTTTTCACGTTTCCGTTTTAATTTTTGATTGACCCCTTGGGATATCTCCGTTGGATGGGATTGGTCAATTGTGATGGGCTGGCCAATCACAACAAACGCAGAAAAGAGAATGAACCAATCAGAAGTCGAAGAGTAAACACGCTTCCCAAGCTAAGCGCGGGAAAACCTGACGTACGCCATGCCAAGTCTGGTTGGTTTTTACACCTTACTGGCTGAAAACCACCTCTCTCTGGTAACAGCACGTTGCGTGGCCTTGTTAACCAATTATAATGATCATTAAACGTTAGACGAAAGAAGACACATTCACTACTTGCACAATACCATAATGCACCTCTTTAACCCCCCAGTTAAAGCAGTTTTAGCCCGAAATTGCCTCACATACATGCTAGAATTCATTGTAATACAAATGAGAAAAGCTAACCGTGAAAAGGGCTATTGCCCACAAATGTAGCCATAGATATTCTCACTGCACTTTTCTTTCTGAATGATATATCAAGATCGTAAATTATACTGTTTGAAAACGAATTATTAATTATTCTCTACATGTTTGATAAAGTTATCCTCTAATTCACTTACTCAGGTGAAGGCGGAGTCTTTTCTTTCTCGCTGGTTATTTGCACAGACACTTTCTCCGTTTCTTCCGCAGACGCCATAGCTGTGTGCGAGGTAAGAAAACAAAACGATTGAAAACCTAATGCAATCAATTTACTACAACAAAAGCTAGGGTTAGGATGGCATAACAAAATAAGCCTGTTCGATCATTGACCAGTCTGGAAATTATACAAATTCCTTCCGGATTAAAGGTGCTATGCACTTCCCACCCGGATATCGGTCCCTCCAGTTCCAAGAGCTACTCGTTTGAAAACTGACACCGCTTTCCTTGTGAAGACTTTGGCACGAGAATGTGGGCTTAAGTGTCTTGGAGCGCGATCCATTCGGTCTAAAACTGGATCGCCTTCGGTTCAACCGGAAAAGCTTCGAAAAAATCGCTACACTTTTCGAGGTGGACCACTTTTCTCGGTTGGGGTGCCCTAGACATGACTTAGGACTATTTTACAGGCGCACGACATTTCACACGCAAAATTAAATATGCTTTTACCGGGATTTTTCGGAGCAAAAGTTCGAACAAACGGTAAACCAGTATTTTAGCTGTCCTGCGCTTTGAAAAAATCTTTCTAACGAGATGTTTTGCGCTTTTTTGAAGAAACGACTTCATGTGAATCAGTCCACAATCGAGCCTAACAATAACTTCGTGCCCCATTTTGACGCAAGAAAACTTCACCTTCGTCCCCTAGCTCAGTAAAAATTTGTCGAAAATACGTCGCTTTCTATCCGCGATTTCGACTACAATTGTCCATTTGTCGCAGCGTTTTTAAACATGTTTCAAACTCCTACGACATTTACTGTGACTTACACAACAGTCGAAAGCGAGTTGCAGGTTTGATTTTCACGAAGCATTTCAGTCATGTCGTGGGTTGTCGCGTGCGCTTAAGTCACACCATGTAAATCAGCCCTTGCAGGAAAGTGCGCATACAATTTAAACAGAACTTGACCTTGCCTTTTGACTTAAGAAAGTTCTTGAGAGTAAAAAGTATCTATCCTTTTTCAAAAAGACAGAAAATGGCGATAAGATCATTGCAACAAATTGATGCAAAATCCCTGCAATGTGAAAGGTTCACGTATGTGTACAAAGATACCTCTTCTTGAATTTCGCCCAGTTCTTCGAGACTTCTTATTTTTAATTTTCAGATTAATAAAGAAGATTTAGAAATGTTTTTGGGACAAATATGTAACATTATCAAATCTTAACGAAAATCGTATTTCTGCAAATGTGTTTTGATCTTGTGTGAATATCCAGTTACTAGATAAGGAGTGCATTCTTCAGTGTTTCTCCTCAATCTACATATACAATGGACGAACTGAACCAGAGGCTGTCAGCGTTGTCATCGCATTTCCTTCGTGGCAAGTGGTGGAACATTTTCTGCATTCCTTTGTCCAAACGCAAACTTAAACAAAGCTGGCAAAAACACTCGCTAGTTCCTAAGTTTAAAGTTCATTTTTAGCTTATTTCTTGTAGTATGTGTTGTTTTTATAGTGTGTATTACAGCATTTTAAGTCTGGCAGCCGCCCCCTGTACGGAACAAGGGGTTGGCTCCGGCGGAATCGCCGGAAATAAGGTTCAAAAAGACAGACGAGCTAAGTTGTATTCTCAGTTTTTGTCTGATCCTGCTTAATTACAGCCAAGGATTTCGACAAATTATTTTCTCAGCGAAGAGACCGGTCAAGACAAAACAGATGTGGCGTTTTAGACGGATTTTTATATTGCCTCTCAATATTTGCAGGAGTTTTCAACCGCGCCCGGGACCCAATTCTATGCGCCATTTTGATTTTTACAGTATTCACATTTTCAATAACGTTGGTAGCGACCAAAACAAACTCTGGTGCTGACACGTTTTCTTTATAGCAAACGTAAACATTGCTCTTTTGCGCACTAAAACTCCTAAGCACGAATTAAGGTGCATTATGAGTGACTAGCTAATTATTTGGGCAAAGACGTTTGTGATGTCTATTCAAACCGGAGACAAAAACATGGCTTATTAACTTAAAATGGAATATTAAACAAACAGAGCAAGATAATCGTGCAATATTCCCTCGGTGAATTCGTGATCGTTGCTGACGCAGGAGGTTGACGTGATATCAATATTTTCTTCGTGTTTTAATTGAGTTAGCACATGTGCAGGGCAATATAAGAACCATAACAAACCGTCGCGCGGTGTTTCAAGAAACGATGTATTGAAAAGAAATGTTGCAACATCTCCCTGTTAAAATAGCTTAACAAAGCTTAAGATTACACCCCATAGAAGCGAAGGACGATTAAAATGCATTAGGCTAGATTTAAAATGGTGATTTTCGAAACCACGCTTGGAATTCATCAAAGGTGTATGCGTGATTTCGCGGCTACGAAGCAACTCGTTTGTTAACATCGATCAAGTGGAAATGGTTTAAAATAATATCATAACGGGTTAAGCGGTAAAGAAAAGCTAAAATTGAATTGTGTACCTACCACTAACTTACTAGCGTATCTATCAAAAAATCACTTAGTTCGCTTTGCAGACAACATGCAACACCGCCTTGCTTTGGAAGAAAATTACAAACCCCAGCATGTATTTGCTTGAGGAAATATCAAATCTGTTTCAGAAAGCACAAGAGGAAAGTTAACTCAAATAAAAGCCAGTTTCCGGTTTGTAACGCCGCTTGTACAATGTTTCGAACTGACTATAAAAGCTCGAGTTTCCATAGCAGTAAAAAATGAATTATTCCAGTGCGATGGTTGCGAAAGGAGTTTTTAACGTCAAATTTGCGCAACAGAAATTTGATGAGAGAGAAGAAACGTGAAAGCAATTTTCCGTGTGAAATAGGTCCTTGCCTGTTTGAAATAACGAAGGTTACGACTCACCTATTGACGTTGTTGTTAAAAGTGTTGGCTTCTACAACGCCAGAGATGAGTTCCACGTGGTCTCCGTCACGGCCAGCAGGGAAAACAAGCTTTGTTTTTCATCTTCCAGGTCCTTAACCACGAGAAAATGCCTCAATCAGTGTTGAGAGCTTGTAATCTTTACTCACAAGAGCAGTCCGGTTTCATCAGATTGCTCACAAACACATCACTGCAGCTATCAAACCGCGTTCAAATTTCAGAGCTATGACGTACCGTAATTGAAGAAGGGTCCAGTGATGAATGATAGTAAATCTTGGGATTTTTTAGGATCATGACGAGCCGGAAAGCACGCGAAAAATTACAACCAGCGCATTGCCGACAGTTTCGGGCTAAAAATAGGGTTGAAAATATCGTCTTGGGTTTTGCTCCGGAAAAATTGCATATCGGTATGTCTAGTTTGAGAGGGACTCACTTTTCTTCGGTATTTTTTATCTTCCCTCGAGGCAAGGAAAGATCTTTTGAAACTAAGCACATGTATATCTTAGGTTTCGTTGTCTAGACTTCTTTGAGAACTTGACATCAATGCAAACAAAATTTCAACAGCATACTGAGGTCAAATGATTCTTTGCAGGTCGTCTATTGTTGTTGCCGTCAGGGGTAACAGCGTTTGCTTTGCGCGATCGAAACAGAGAATTTTGAGCGCGACTTCCCTTGTGAAGGCGCGGCGGCCTGATTGTTTATTAGTGCACACGACTCCGGATCGAGCCTTCCAGCTGGGTTCGGGCCGTGGTCGGGCACCTTGTGTTGTGTTTTTGCATAAGACACTTCACTCCTCAGTGCGGCCTCTGTCCACCCAGGTGTACAAATGGGTGCCGGCGAATTTTAGGGGTAACCCTGCGATGGACTATGAGCTTCAGACTGATAGGCCCACTCGGCTCGCTTGCAGACCTAACCTTACTTCTACTTTTTCATTGCCGGGTTCCTTTGTAAAGAACAGTCGCTCAGTAATTCTCTGAGTAGCTATCTATGGTCGAAACGGGATAAATTAAATACTCTACAGTAATAAAATTTCCGGCTCTCTCACCTCTTTAATCTCCTCACAATGGCATTGGCTTACTTAACGTAATTCTATGATGGCTTTGGCGCTGTGACGAATTGAACACGAATAGTGATGCTGAACCACGAAATGAAATGTTTTGGACTTGCCTACGGCTCCTCGCGGACGCGTGATTAGGGTGAAGAAAAGGTGACACGCGACGAATTTTATAGGCGCGCGAGTGTAGCCGCCCGCGATCACACGCGTGCGCACGCAGGCATTTTTCAGCAAAATAAAGAACTCTCCTTCACTATTTCTTTTCTTTCCGTCTTTCCATTTATCAGATCACGCCTTTTTCCGGCTTTTGTTGAACAATTTAGGTGCACTTCTTTGTATTTTTAAACTCAAAACTGGTTTCTCGAAAATAAAGGTGTTTTAATTTCTTCTTTCACTTTGGCAGTTGAACTTTGCTGTCAATCTTTTCCTCTTTTCCTCCACTTTTAGTGCCATTCTTTTACTTATTATTTTTTCATCGTGAATTCTTCTTCTTTTTCCAAGTGTCAATTCCATCTTCTTCGCATTTTGCGAGGGACAATTCCTTTACTGGAAGCTCCAGATGGGTGAATATCCGGCCACGAGTAAACTGTTGAACAATAACTGTATTGTGTCCATCGGTCCACCCATCACGTAATTACTATTGGCAAAACACTTGTCTTGCACACAAGACAGAAGAACAAAAAAAAGCAATATTGCTTTATCGCTAATTTGCACACAACATAAACGTGTATATTGGCAAGCAGGAACAAAATAAATTCCATTGACGCAGACACCACAACATATCACACCACTAAGCCCTTTAAATTGCCTGAAGCGTTCAGAAAACTTCCGAAGTGACCAATCTCGTGAGATTTACTTTCGACTTGCATCAACGACACCGAAGTTGTTTTAGCCCATGTGCGGAAATGAAACTTCGAAAACAAAACAGTAAAAGCACTTAGATCACTCACTTACTCATTCGTGAATCGAACAATGTAAACTTGTCAAGAAAACGACATGCTCTATTAGCACTAATTAACAAGGCGACAGACGAGGTCTACGTGTAGCAACCTTAAATAATTAACAGTATTTATAACATGGTGCTGGTCTCGCTACACAATCGCAGCGTGTCGGCTCGATCAGTGCTTCGAACTGGATAAGAAACCTCGTCCATCGCTCAGGTAACACGATAACTTCCCACTATGTTGAATACCTAGCTAAAGCGATCGCTAAATTCCAGCACTAGAGGCATATGGTGCATGATATATTGACAGACGCAAAATTCTTTGGAACTAGGCTTGTTTCATGTGAAATATTTCTCAAGTTTGCTCAAGTGTGCTTAACTCTTTAACCAGATTTTCGCTCCTTTAAGAGATTAAATAATCCGGCTTTTATCCTTCTTTTATTACCCACTTTATTTGAGCGTCAACGTTAATCACAGTTGCGAAGTCGATTGAAATTTCGAAACGTACTGAAATTTTCCACTTGTTTTTGCATTCTCTCGTTCTGGAGTTGACAAAGTCGACTGAACAGTTGCTAAGAAAACCTGGATAATGGGCTGATTTTGCAAACTCTAATAGATTAGTCATAACTTTCGCCGTTACCAAGTAATGATAATTGTGTCACTAACTACTTCACAAAGTCGCCTAGCTGCTTCAGTAATACATGTAGCTCATCATAAACAGAAGGTTTTGCTCTCCTTTCACTTCGACAGAACTAGGATTACTAATACAGCTATATAAGCTATCAGATAATTTACGCTTTTCACTTGTACAGTCGAGCGAGATTTTAACATCACTTCGTTTAAATATTACATAGAAATTCTCAACTATGTGCTTGATACATTGTTACTTCATATGCTGAGATGCTCCGTCTCAACTGGTCTGAATTATAGTCTTGACTCAGATAATTACTAATAGTTTAACAATGAATCTCTAAAGCCTTCATTTTTGTAACAGTTGCTATTTTCATTAAGTTATAGCCTTAAGCGTTAGCTAAATTAACTTTGCTTTATGAGCGTCCGTCGCTGTAAAATTCGCTCGTTCACTGCAAGCCTAGTGATGTTGCTGCGATTCAAATCTTCAGTACAGAAGATATCACAATATGTGATCGACCGGTTTAGTTAGTGGGTTCGCAGAAAACATTTCTAGTGGCTTAGCCACGCGTTAAAAAAACCGCGAAAACAATAGCCTACCGTTTATCACTTGTAATCCGAATTAAAACTTTCATCGACACAGTTTACAGCAAAACATCCTTTGTGAAAATTAATTGTATAACTTATTAGCGCTCACAGTGAAACCCACGCAAAATTACAGTATCACTACACATCAACATTGTTAGTCAGTGTCAGATTTGTACTTATTTTTGTCGTTTGCCGACACACTTACGAGCGATGTACCAATTACGGTAATTAGTTGCTATGTCTTGTGTATAGTATTTATGTATTTCACGCGAGTTTTAAACTTGAGCAAACACTACCAGCTAGACAAGAAAGCAAATAAGAGACTGTCTACATGTGTTAAAGACAAATGTCCACCGGTGATTAGAATAAATGTAAATCATGGATTTAACAGGGGACGGAAAGATCACATCAATTAACATGTTGTAATATTGATAGCCTAGGTTTTGAAGACGTATTCAAAACTCTCGTTAAATTGATGGCATTCTATTTTGATTCGTTTTCTACCTCTTAGTGACTGTCTACATATAATTAAGGACGAAGTATGTTTTAATGTCCAGTCTTGAGCTAGCAGTCAAGGTATCACTCACAATTCACTTACTTGAGCCAGGCTAACTTAATCGAGACCAATTGTTGATACAATTGATGAAAGAAACTGGAATTTCGTGCAGCTTAGAAAACAGCTCTTTTACGAGCTCCAATATGGGTTACCACTTGAAAACCGTCGCCATATTAGCTGTTGATAATAATACTAATGGCGGACGGTGCGGTAACCTTCAGGCGGCACCGC
>JAHPZR010034991.1:0-30000 GCA_019787425.1 Platygyra sinensis
TGTAACTGTGGACTTTTTGTTGACGACAGTATTCTTCACCGGAAAGTTGCGTCAGCGTCGCATTGTAAAGAACTTCAAACTGACCTTTATAGTGCCTATGACTTGTGTAACTCCTAGCTTGTTACTCTTAAGTCCGAAAAGTCCAAGGTCCTACACCTATCGAGATCCAAGGATCCATATCATCATGAGTACTGGTTGTCTGACAAACCCTTATCAGCAGTAGACCACCATAAGCCCCTTGGTGTCTGGCTGGAGTCTTCACTGTCTTGGACTACCATATAAACTATATCTGTGCTGAAGCTAATAAAGTTCTAGGTTTGATACGGAAAACCTTTGGTTCACACAATCGTAAAGGAGTCTCGACAGCATACAAGACTTTAGTGCGTCCAATTTGGAATATCGTTGTCAGGTCTGGAATCCGTACTAATTGAAGCGCATCAAAAGTATCGAGTCGGTACAGAGGCGAGCTACTCGAGTTATTTGCCGATCAGAAAAAGAATATCAGGGGAGACTTGGGTTCTTGAAATGGTCTTCGCTCAAGTTACAAAGGAAGTTTATCTGCTTAGTGCAGATGTACAAGATTATTTTCGGACACTGTAACATAGATCCTCACTACGTATTACCGAAAACGCGTAGGAGCCATAATTTCAAGATAAGACCTAAGAGGACAAGTACGAATTACTTTAAATTTTCATTTTTTAATCGCTACATAACTGGCTGGAATAGTATTCCATCAAGCATTATGCATGTGTCTTCATTGAGCAGTTTTAAATCCTATCTTTTAGATCATTTGTGCCAATTTTAGAAAAGGTGTGATTCGTTTGGTCAACTTTTTTTTCAATTTTTTAGTTTAATCTTGGAGAATATTCCGAGTATGGGAATTTAGTTTCCCCCAACTATTCTTCGGTCATGCGGGGTTTTTTATCTTTTGTGATTTTATGTAATTTAAATATTTCTGTTGTACATATATTAGCATGACAAATAATTATTAAACTTAAACTAAATTAACACGACTGATTTTGTAAAATCGCGGTAATAAAGTGCATTATTAATTTCCTATATAAGGTAAACAGATATTTTGAATGCGGATTATAATTCATCCAGTATTGGATAAATCTGCGCTCAAGCACAAACTCATAATAAGAAGATATCGTCCATACATACCGTAGATGACAATCAAGTCTCAAGGGTCCATAATAAATTTACGTAGCCTGTCTTGAAGTGAATCGAATAAGCACTGACCGAGCACTGTATGGGCACTGATATATCTGAACTAAACTTAACTGTGGAATGAAATATTGGTGAAATTGAACTTCAACTGAAGAGCATTGAAGGAGTTCGTTGGCAAACCAGTTGAGTTAACAGAAAGCAATAGAGACCAGTGCAACGGAAAGGTGAGCTACCTGAAGGTTGTAGCATCAACAAAGCGTTGGTTAGATTTCCATTTGGTATCGGGACTGAAGTGATTGTTGCATTTTATCCATTGTTTTCTAGTAAATCAGGGTTATTTCATAGTAATTTTTCTTGGACAATTCTGTTCAAAGGGGAAAGGTACAATAAGATTAACCCTATATGAAGCACCAACCTGCGAGACAAGGCCATACCACAACACCGGGAAACTACATTTTCTACTCTTTTCAACAAGGGCGTGGGTTCTTTATCATCCCCCTCCTACATCTTCCATGTTACATGGTTAGCGATGGGTCCTACGGTTTATATTCCTTATCGGAGAAGACTTGAACGTCTATAGTAACCATTTGCAGATATAATTTCAAAGTCTCCTCAGTTATTTTAAGAGCCCGAGTGTTGGTCCAGTCTGCAGCTCAAACCCTCGACCTCAAAGTTGTGTACATGAACAGAATAAATAATTGTTGTCCCAGTTAACAAAAGCACATCGTCTCACATCCTGACCAAACAGGCCACGCACGGTCCAGAATCAAAACTACTACAAACAGGCAATTTTGAACTGGTTTTTCACTCTTATTGCATTCGGCAAGAAAAGGGAATACAGTCTCAGTGCAGACTGGAGTAAGACTTTTTGTCCTGGTGAAAGCAAATTATATTATCGCAAGGCATGTGTGTACGAGACGATTTGGTTTTTCAATCGTTTGTGATTGCCCGTTTGTAGTAGTTTTGATTCTGGACCGTGCGTGGCCTGTTTGGACTCAGGAACAACCTTGAATTGTCTTGACTTTGGGATCAATTAACTGAGGGAACAGCCATATCCCATTGCCTAAAGAGTGTGCAGTGCCACGCAATAAAAATAAACCCTTAACCCTAAACCCTAACCTTAAACACCATGCAGTGGATAAAGTCAAGAAATTGTGATATTATGGACGAAAAATAAAGAACATATTTCTCTGATTTAAGGTGATGTATTCTCCCAAACTTGACATGTTCATTGAAATGCTCCACTTAAAATTATAGAGCTTAGTATGGAGCCGCCATGTTGGGGGACTCCCTGGTCCTCCAATAATATGCGCAGCTGGTAAATAGTGTAAACATCTGGAAACTTACTTTGGCTACCTAGTCGACTGATTTTCCGAAACGAGCCAAAAAAACATTTACCCAAGCACTTTTCCTAATACGTAAACTCTGAAATGGCTCAATAAACAAACGTGATCTTAGCTTTATGTCACGCAACGCGCGAGGATAACTCAAATTCAAAATGCACTAGCCCTGTGGACGCTTTTGAGCTGGAAAATCACGAACAGTTATAAATTTAAGTACCTCTTATGCCTGATGGGGCTTTGAGAATCTGATGACGTCACGTACACACAATTTTGTGTTGATTTCAATAGTTCCAGGGGCCACAAATAGTTCACTCTGTGGATGATCGCATGATGGGAAGAGTATTCTGAATTTAAGATCTATAAGAGTACGCCAGAACTAAGGAATAGCAATGAATGCCGACTATCTTCGTTCATCAGTAGAATTATCCAAATCAGTTGCAGTCGCACAGAGTTTGTTTGCGATAAACCACGGACAAACCGGCATGGGAGTGCAAATGTTAGCTGATATTTGCGCTTCCATCTTATAAATCATGTACCAGATGTAACAAAAGTACAGTCTTAAAAATTAGCCTGTATGCTTAAACGGTTCACGCTAAAAGTGAAAATGAGATGTTTAGCATAAATTTGAAGGCAAATGTTCTATTTACTTGTGACTGGGCGACCCTAAAGGCAGGAATGCTGTGTGTGTTATCTTTGGGTTGACGAAAGAGTGCTGGCTTTATTTTGTAGCAATTTTTACTGTGAAGGATTATAGAGGCCCTGTATGTGGTGGACGTATACAAGTCCTCCTTGTAAAAGTGATAACCTTGTCATTGTGCAGTTTCCATAGCAGCTGTCGGAATATCGTCCAACGTGATCGAAGATACAAAAAGTAGTTGCACAACGCTTTCGAGTGATACACCATTATTCCACGTGTCAGTTGTATTTTCGGTACACCGCATGAGCTTCAGGCGAGTATGTTGGGTGGTTTTTATAGGAGGTTTGATGTAATGCCGTTAAGTATACGACAGCATTTCGGCTTTCTGATTTTAATATAGCATGATATAAAGTCGTGTGCGTGGTGTGCGCATTAGACTGATTTAGCAACAGGACGTGAACAGGACGTGGGGGCTCAGGACGCGCCGGGTTAACTGTCGTTCTTGTTCCGCTAGAATTTCGGTAAATTTCCCGTTTCATTGGAAAAGATTGTCTACTTTACACAGTAGAGCTTAATGTTGATTCCCTTTCACTATAAGGCAGCACGCCTATTCTGCTTTTTCACCTTAATGCTCCAGACTTAAACTAGTCTCTCTTTTCCCACAAAGAAATGGCCATGCCATATTTTGCTCTAGTTTCTTTTGCTTTTTGTTCTATGAACTGAGGGAAAGATGGTCTGCCCATCGTCTGACAATGTAATGCACGGCTTCATCTTCAAGTGGAGGCTTGGCTTTTCACCAAGAGAAAGAATGAACCAAGGTATTGAAACCACTTCAGCCCGCGTAACTGGCAGCATTTTGTACGCAAGGGCTTTGTTTTAGCAGTGAGTACCAAAAATCAGTGCTTTGTCAACGGAAATCAACATTTAAATGCTGATTTTCGGTTGATATGTAAAATATTAGCGCTGTATAAATGAACATTTCGCAACAAACTGTTTTTGACATCCCATAATGAACCCAAGAAGTGTCTGGGTTTTATTTGAATTTTTTGGGGCTTTTCGAGTACTGTACTCAGCTGAAACTGTTTGTGTACAGTGTAAGTACCACCCAGTATATGAACTTTTCAGTTTACAAAGTTTCATTGTTTGCATGCAAGTTGACACGTACCATCCCAGCCGAAGCAAATTGGATCGTAGATTAGTTGATTAGGGGTGATTTTAAAACCTGTTCAGGAAATTTCAGGCAAGGTGCAAGGGGGTAGATTGCGCGTTGGGCCAGGTAACTTGAGATCAGATGTTTCTTTTATTTTTTGAAAGGGAGATGAGATGCAGCAAGGGAGGGTATGATCGCAGGTTACAGGCCAAGTGCACCATATTACGGGGATTTATCCTGGTTTCTGTGCCAAGAAGTCGATGACTATGAGTATCTCTACTCCTGCTTTATGGCACAGAACTGACAATAAATACACTTGCCGCATGAATTCTAGTTAACAACACTGCTGCATAAACCATGAGTAGAGGTCCAGAGAAGAGACTGTTATCTCATTTTGTTCCCTTTATTTTCAGTATCATAAAATGTCAATCTTTGAGGGATGCTTGGCCCTGGGAACGAGATTGTGCTTGGGTGATTCATTGGCCGCAATTATGAATTATTTGAAGCTCGCATAATTGTTGCCCACTTGTGAGCAACAATATTTCCACTGTCTATGATGTGCCCCCTGGTGTCCCCATTTTGCTCGCACATGAATAGCAGACCTCCTCACACCAATGCAATGTAAAAACAGCACACCCACCACTCCCCCAACAAATTGTAATTTTTGACCCTAATGAATGTGCTTACCAGAAACAACCTCTCCATTCCAATGTGATGTCATACCAGCATCTTCCCACTTCACCCCTAATAGAAGCCCTTATTGCCTAGATGCATCACTACTTTTGACACGAGTCAAACTGAAAGCCATACTAAAAAGTTACTAAATTCAAAATTGACATAAATCCTGTATTGGCTTAATCATTCCTTACATTCTTTGAACAATAATTAATCCCTTGGCTGATGGTTGTTTCTTACCTCACTGTCCTTCATCCCAAGTCTCTGTACAGCCCTACTTACACGAGGAGTAGGAAAGCCCATGCTTGCGATGTTGCGAACAAATGACTGTTCTGATTCATCTAAAACAGGCCACGGATCAGGCAGAGAGGATCTATATGCACGATCTACATCTGCTGACAGGTTGGTTTGCCGTTCCTCTGGTGAAGTACCAATTGGAGGTAAAGGAGCAGGATAGCGACCCCCTGTATTCTGAAATGGAAACAAAATGAGCATAGTTCAAATTCTTAAGTTAGTTAGATTACGACATAATTCAGCATTATTTAGCAGTGATTAAATAACAAAAATCTATTTAAATGTAGGCCAGTCAGACTTGAGACTAGTGAGCCACAGCGACATACCTACATTTACATTACTCTCAAAAAATAACAGCTCACCTGAAAGTCGGGTGCCCTTGGCACATTCCAATGTGGTTCTCTTGAACTACAAACAGAGGGAGGAGTAACATGATGTCCATGGTGTGGTTTAATTTCCTGTTCTTTTGTGGTTTGGTCTTGTCCTTGGAAAGGAGGAGTTTTAGTAAAACTATAAATCCCACCTTGGTAAGAATTTCTACTTTCGCTAGTGTGTGTTGCAATTTGCGTGGGTTGCTGTCCTTGTGACTGTTGAGACCCTGATGAAGGAAAACTATGTCCAATGGGAGGCAATAATCCCCCTCTGGAAAGAGGCCTGTCATCAGGAAGAAACCTTGAATTTAATAAAGGACTACTTGGAACAGAATCATTCCTTGCTGAAATAGTTGTAGGAGAAGTTACTGAGCTAGTCCTCATTTCTCCAATGTCCACTAACAATGTACCCCCAGTATTGGCATTAGGTGACGTTCTCGTATCTGCAGCTCTACATATTATCGGTGATGATGGTTGTTGCAACCCATTAGCGGAACTAGAAACATCAATTAATGAATTCCTCGAAAGTGGAACAGTACTTGTACTTAAACTAACATCACTTCCAGTTGAACCAGTGGGCAGACCACCTGCGTTATTATCACATGAACTAGATGAATTTTCTGTAGTTGCCGCTGGTACTGCATTAGGTTGAAGGACATTTTTAAGTTCATCCAAGTCATTTATTGTCTGTAATTCTACTAGCTCAAATGGAGTTGACGTGTCACCTTCAAAGTCTGCAAGGTCAAATGCATTTTTCCCCTTTCCCCCAAAGCTGTCCTGTTTCTTATGTCCTCTTCCAGGTGCGACCACAGGTTGAAGAATTTCAAATTCAAAATTTGAAAAGACTGAATTTTGTTTAGGCAGAGTTTCTGTGGAAGAACTTGTCACTTGAGATTCAGCTGAGGAAGCTTCTGATAGCTCCTGCTTTGAAGCCCTGAGTGCATCTGCTTTAGCAATGACGTCTCTTTCAAGGCTGAAGTCATACTTAAAGAAGCAACAACAAAACCATTATATCAAGATGTAAAAACCCAAGGATAATAAGAAGATTAGGTAACCCGGAAATTGAAGTCAAACAAATTTTTAGTTTTTAACCAAAAACACTCTCAACATAATAGATATAGGTCAGCATTTTATTCCTATACAATTGTCACTATTTCAAATAATGAAGATGAGATTAATGCTGATTTCATGTTAGCCAGGCTCCAATCTATAAGATAGAGAGTTGACCCACTTAAGAAAGTCAAAAACATTTTGTATTTAGCTTTCCTACTTACTGTTAAGCTCAGGGCAAATGAGGGATCTTTTTGCTGCCATCCCACTGGTAATGTCACCTAAAACAAAAGCAAAGATATTTCAGTGTGTTCAAAAAGATTAAAGTTTTATTTTTCCGACTATTACAGTGCGTTTCACAAAACTTTTGACAAACGGTTTCCGAAGTTCGTTTGAAATTCCCGAAGCTCACTACGAACTTGACAATTTCATTACGTAGTTGTCAATGAAATCGTGAACTTCAAACGAAGTTGTGAATTTCACGCCAAATTTTGTTGGAAGTTGCGAAGTTTGTTGCGAGTGAAGTTCGTTGCAAGCGAAGTTCGCGCCCTGTGTAGTTGGTTTGGTAATGTAACTAGCTACAAATGAATTTAAACAAAGTGAAAACATTCCTCAACCAAGCAAGTCTTATTTTATGATGTTTACTTCTGAAATGTAAATTATTTGAGGTACAGAGGGACTCCACATCACAGACGAATGGCGCAACTGGCATCTGGTTTACAGTACGCGCTAATGTAAATGTTCAACAACACTAACTAAAGGTGAAATATTCTGCTTTTTCGCGCTATTTCTAGAATGAGATAAGTCCTGTAAAAAGGTTTCTTTTTCATCTCTGATAGATTTAAATGTAAAATACTTTTAAACACTAAGCACGTAAGTTCTATCTGAAGCTACCCGCGAATAAACCAACACAACAGAAATTGTATTCTATTTTTAGGCAGGTGTCGGATGACATCTGGGAAAATTCTGTCAAACCTTTTTACAATCCATTTTAGATTTTAAAACTAGTAATTCATAATCGACGTAACCACGACATCTAAGGAAATTCCGAGACAATTTCACCGAATTGCGCGAACTTCTATCGCAATGAACTTGTCAACTTCCCAACGAAGTTTGGCATGAAATTCACCATTTCATTTACAAGTTCGCAATTTGATTGACAAGTATGTAATGAAATTGCCAAGTTCGTGGCGAACTTCGGGAATTTCAAACGAACTTCAGAAACCGCTTGTCAAAAGTTTTGTGAAACTCACTGTAAGACTATTGGCTCTTTGAATGTGATATAATACAAATTGTAGCATGAGCATTCTTTTCGTAGTGTGAATGAGGACTAGCCTGTACAAATGACTTAATATAGTCTCATGAGAATCTAGTGCAAAGTAGTTTACAACAGGCATTGAACTGATAGACTGATAGCATAGTAAGGATGAGTTTGGAGTAACATATTAGCATAATTATTCAGTAATAACCCAAGCATTACGCTAACCTGGGTACCCAAGGGAAAGAGGAGTGCAGGTCAACCAAAGAAGACATGGAAAAGCCATCGTTGCCGAGAGAGACAGAGCAGATTGGAAGAGACAAGTTTATAGCCCTATTCTCCCAGAGGAGAGTAGGGCTATAAACTTGATGCTAATGATGATGAGGATGATAAAGACGACGATGACGATGATGATGACAACGACAATGACGATGATTCAGTAATTCACAAGCAAGTGAGCCAGAAAGGTTGAATGTGTACAAGTGCTTCAAAGTTCTAGTAATAGCAGTTGGCTTGTTTGTACGAAGGCTTAGCTTGCAGGCTGATAAATTATCTCAGCTGTTCAGATTAGTGTAAGAGATGTACAACTTTTATTCCTGAATAATATGCATTCAGTTTTTTTGAAGTGTCCTTTAGTGTTGGAAATTTGCCTTCAACCACTTGTCTATGCAAGTGTGCAAAGAGTTAGATGAGTGGAAAAAGTAATCATCTCAAGGTTCTGTATGTAATTTTTTAAATTTTTGCTCTTCATTTTGACAAGAAATGTTTTAACACAAAGCTACATGAACCAGTTCTATCATCAAAATAACAATAATTCTTGATCCATTGTGCAAATGCACAATCACTGCCGTTTTCTCTGCTGGCTTAACTGCCAAACTATGAGTATCTAGAATATCTCCCCAGAAGTATGACATGAGAAAAAGGAAGATACATTGCTTATGACAAACCATGATTCTCGGACGACATCTTACAAAATATACACTGTACATGGGAACATAAGAACCAGAAAATCTAACAGTGAACACAGAGTGGCAAGTTAGTCTTCTGCAGTTGAAACTTAATATCCAGAAAGGTGTTGTTAGAGACTAGAAAATGTAGTTATCTTATGGGCAAGTGAAAACTAATCCGAGTGAGCGCATTCTGAGAGTCATTCGAAAGAATTGGTTGCTGCTCTCAAAATAAAGTTTTTAATACTGATCTTTTCATACAACCGTTTCATTCACAGTGAAAGATTTAAAAGTGAAAAATGCAATTTGGAAGAGACAAATTACCAGATTAAATGAACAAAAAATATTTAACAAGTCCTGTACAAGGTTGGGCAAACTATCATGATTTGTCAGTGTCAAGCAGAGCAGTGGCGAGCATGTGGTAGAAAACGGATGACGCAAGTAATTGATCTGCAAGACACTGCAATAACAGAGTTCAAAAATTATTCTTTTATTTGATGACCAGTTTGTTTTAATATTGAAATCATTCTCTCACAGTTCTGCCCTTTTTCACAGAAGAGCGTTGTTACTGTTATACATGAGCAGAAATTATATTGTTTGTCACAAAACACATGCTGGTCATGTTGTGGGTTTTGGCCAGTGAAAAGGAAGAAAAATTTATTTCATAGTGCTAATTAGCTAATTAATTGTGAAGAAAACTGTTCATGTCATGTCTGACGCTGGCCTGTGAATGCAGACATACTTCCAGCTGTCACTGTCTGCAAACCCTAGTTAAAGAATGATTTCAATGATGTCAAAACTTTTCTTTTGTTGTTGACCACTGAAATTCACCAACAGAACATGGCACTTGTGTACATGCATGATGCTGCCAGTGGGAACTAGTAATTGGGCCTTGTGAGAACCAGGAATGGGTAATAATTTTAGAATTCGAAATTTGTTTGTATTGAACACTGGTGACCCACCAAAGGAGGTCTTAACATATTATTTTAATAACTAGTAGTAATCAAAGATTAGGAAGTGCGTTCTGCAGGTTATGTAGTGTGATAATAGATTTTTAGAAGACAAGGAAATGGAAACTTATGGTTGACTGCGGCTTTATTCTTTTATGGGGAGTTGTACACAGTTCCCTCACACTTCGAGGAATACAGAAAAGAGCCAATGTACAGGCATGACGTAATCGATGTACAGGACAACGAGGCCAAACGCCACACGTGTTATTTTCTCTTGCAAGTGTTATTTTCTCTTGCACGTGTTATTTTCTCTTGCACGTGTTATTTTCTCTTGCACGTGTTATTTTCACTTGCACGCGTATATGAGGCCCATTAAGCCCCTGAAAAAACTTAGGGGGCGGCCAAATTGCAGAAAAAAATCTCAATTTCTCACGCCTGTAAACCAAATTAGGATGTGTTCTCTCGTTCCTCGAGAACGCAATAAGTTGTTTGGTCAAATGGAAAGCTCTTCTTATTTGCAATTCAAAGAAAAGAAGTTTCCAGTGAGCAGAAGATAAATCAGGTCACGAAATTAACTTTTTTTCAAGGAGTCATCTGGCTCCTAAATTTTCTGAAGTGGTCGCCAAGTCCAAAAAGTTTGGAGCCATTTTTTTTTCAAAACCAAAAAAAGGATAGAACTTTGACAAAACGCATTATACAATAATGTCAATTTGAAGGGTTTTCCTAGCTTCGAAGTGAAGTTACTTCATTAACTTATTTGGATGTTTTTGTGCAGATCTGTGTACAACAATTCTGGTTATGTAGTTAATCATTAAAAAACAGAGACGAATGAACATTTCCAAATTTTTACCCTGTACGAAACGAGCAGATCTGCAGCAGATCTGCAACAGATCTGTTTTGACAAAAACAGATCAACTGCAGACTAATTTATCGTCTGCAGAGTCTGTTTTCAGTCTGCTGCAGACGTTAAGCTTGAATACTCTTCGCGAGTTTAAGGTTGCAGACATAAAACAGACTAACAACAGATCTGCAGTTTATCTGCAGCGTCTGCAGATAATCTGCAATACGGTGAAGTCCAAAAACCGGATCGATAGACCATTCATTGTATCGTGACTTCGATATAAACCTTAGTTGGATCAGTCATTACTGGTTCGTTTTGAGATTAATAATGAATAGTTCGATTATACAGATGAAAAGAGAGTCGAAAATGCATAAATAAGAGGCATAAATGGTCAGCCAGTCTGCACTTAAATTAAATTTAATGATAAATACACTTTCGAGGGACTTAATTTATCCTTATTATATAGGAATTAGCCACATATACCTGACACGTTCTTTCAATAAAATTTACGAGCAGTGCAGGGTGCATTTGTGTTAAATTCCCAGTTCCAAATGCTCCGTGAAAAATACAATTCATCGATCGACATATCAGTGTTGATGGAACAGTACCGGTAGGTTTGTCATTTGCAACTGATGAGATCCACATGGAGGATCGAACTGACCATGGTCTTGCCTGAACCCAAGCCGAACAATGGCAAAACAGTCCACAGACTTGCATGTGAACAGCTACATCTAAAAAAAATAGGTCTGCGGTGCGGGCACGTGTGGCTTACCAGTTACCCTGGTCCCAGAGGTTTTTCTTGCCTCTTCGCAGCTCTGGTTCTCTCATCTCATGCAGAGAAAAATCAAGAAAAACCTCTGGGATCGGGGTACTTACGAGTCGATTTTCTACATATAATTGGAATCCTGTAGATTTTCCTGTATGTAGATTCGGCTACAAAAAATTGATTCACGTACACGATTAGTAGATGTTTGAATTTTAAAGAAAATTTTTGGGGAGGCCTGACAAATTGCAGGGGAGTGATCTGTGATGGACTAGCATCTCGTCCACGGGGAGTAGAAATACTTCTAGCCGCTTCATGCTACAGAAACGGGGATAACCTCAGGCTGCTATGACAGTCGGCTCCAAGGCTTCACTTTATTAGATAATAGGAGGACAGGACAGATCTCTATTGTCAGAATCTATATCCTCATTGGAGCATATGTCACGATTTAGAATACTCCAAATCAGAACAGGACCCAGTTGGTCAAAAAATGGAAAAAACGCTAGTTGTTCAAAAGATAAATCACTATCTAATGGATAGGTCTTGGCAAAACAAACCAGGTTATCTAGTGGATGGGCACGCAGCGGTATTCTTTCTTGAGTAGTGGTTGGTGATCGCACTTCTTTCATTTTAAGTGCTATCTTTTAGGGTTCTAATGAAACTCAAGCAACTTGCATATTATTCTCCCTTAGGAAGTAAATTTACATCTTCTGACGAGTATTGCTTGCCTTTTCATATGGGTGTCCCAGACTCTGCCGGGTTTCTAAATGTGTAACACGAAGTGGAGGAGTGAAGGGGTGATACAACTTAGATCAAAGTGGCTGTTAGCCACTGAACTTGGAAAATAAATTATGAAAGGGTGTTATGAGGAATTGCTCGTTAATGAAGTACTTGTGATGTGAGTGCAGTCTAGGTTTCGAACAAGCGCATAAAACCATTATCCATTCAGGGTTGTGTTGTCATTTGCAAAAATAGAAAAAAAAGTTCAAGGTTAACAAACTGTTTGTTACTGAGGCTTACACGTTTTCATTACATGTATTTGTGCATGTTTTCTCTGTGCTGCAGTCAAAATGGCAAGATAATTTTTTTTTGTGAAAACTGAGGTTTAACACTTTCAAATACTTGTAAGTTGATACATGCTGGATCGTCACACGAGAGGTTAAGAGTTCAATCCCATTTGTGCATGCTTTTCATTTTGTTTCATTTTGTTTTCTTCTTCACTGCTTTCTCTTTTTCTGCCAAAAAAAAACATTTACGGAAAGGTAGTGTTTGTATTTCTGTTTCTTGGATTAAAAGAAAATCCTCTGGAGCGTTTCTAAAATCATACTTTTGATGGATTGTTTTTAACCCATGCGCGACATAGCGCGGCATGAAATAATCGAGATATTACTCATCCAAAAGAATGCTATATGTCAGAGTTTAAAAGGCAATACATTACTGAAAATAAATGTTTTACCTTCAATATTTTAAATAAACCTTTTCATTCCTTCCGCAGCGTGAAATAATATATTTCAGAATTGTAAACTCTTCCAGGAAACTTGCATCAGTGCAGATAAAGTGAAACGTGATGACTAATTAAAACAACATACGTGTTGGGGCAAATTTTTTCCCTTTTGTTTTTCGTTTTCTCACTTACTTGTTTAGGTGTATTCTTTTTCTTTTCACTCCAGTATTTCGTTAATTACGCTCCTTTGTTATGTGCTGTATGTAAATTTCGTTATAGTTTATTACCTCGCCCTTATTTTATTGCCAGTTTTTACTGAACTATTAGTGTAACATCATTTCGTCGAAGTAGGTTCTTTCCTCGGTGGCCCTGACCACCAACCCTGTCTTCCTCAGTATTTGGTAAGCAGCTTTTTTTCATTGTTTCTTCGTTTATTTCATTTTGCAGTCGCCTTAAAGTAGTTTTTCTGTATTGTAACTATTATTTTTTCGCTCTTTGTAGGAATTTACTTTCTTATGATTTGGGAATAGTAAAACATTTGCTGATCGTGAACGTGTTGTGTTTGTAATGAATTGGCCCTTGCCCGTTCAGTACGCAAACTTCAAAACAGGAGAAACAACAAACAGTATCGTCATTGTTTCTCCTTGAAATAAACACCTTGTTATCTTTAAGGACACTGTTTCTCAGCGCTGAGTACTTTACCGGAAATTAATTGTTGTTTTAATTAAAGGTACGCTGTTATCAATTTTTTTTGAGCAGTTCCTGTTTGCGCGCACAAGTTTATCCGATACCAAACCCTTGACCTATCGCGTGTGGGACATGCTTATCGACCTAAACTTGTATGTACAAACCATATGTTCTTATGGACTGCGAGCAGTCTCTTTCATTTCCTAGCCCGCTAGAAACTACTGAGTTCTTTTCTTGGTGCGCTAGAAATTACTGGAACATGCAATCGATCCCCATTCCCTCCTCGTTTCTTTCCCTAGTTTGCATAATATATTTTGAGTTCCGCACGCGGAGGATTTCAGGAACAAAAACCGACTACTCGTAGTCAAATGTTCTTATTATGAGTCAGCGCAAATTTATGCGGTACTGGATAAAGTGAAAACCAAAGCATTACAACCCGTACCGAAGATTCAACTAGTGTAAGAGTGTAAACGCTCTTGCACAATCTGCACTTATAACACAAGTTGGGTCTGTGTCTGTTGGCTTGTGCCAAGAGAACCAACTCGTGATACGATCACCTGAAAAAAAATTACTCGAACCCAAGCTTACAACCAAAACTACAAGTTCGCCTCACACACTAGACCACGACAGGCGCTCGACTCTCGTAGACAAATAAATAAATAAATAAATAAATAATCAGGTGATACCATAATGTGGCTTTACACTTCGTGTAAGCCACACAACAAAGCCTTTGAAAGTCACTTTCCCTATCTTGACCAATATAGGAGTTGTGTTTGGCCTGTCAACCATTTGTATCATCACTGTCTACGTCGCTGCTCATTTTAAATTTAAACCACTCCATAAATAAAGCCAAATGTGAGCACATGGAAGGTGTCCCTACGGAATGTTGTGAGCCCGCAATATGTGTTGTTAGCAAAAAGGGACATTTCATTTCACAATATACAATGTAACATTTGGAAAATCCAAGATGGCGGATGTTGACATGTTCGTTTCGTAGCATTCATGACGATTTTGCTTAACAGACCTCATCGTTCGCACCGATTCAACTACCTTAAAGCTCTATTTAGTTTAAAAATACATGTACATCAAGATAAGGTATACAAAACCCAAAGAGTTCCGGTCCCCCAACTTGGCAACTAATTTTTGAATTTTGCTTGCCACCACGGTAATCTTAGTCGCATTGGCGACTGTATTAGGCGCAATTTCGTGCCCTGTAAATTAAAGTGTTTGGAAACAGTACTATGGATTCTGTATAAATTCTATCAAACACATGTTTCTGAAAGGCACACTACACTGTGTAATTACGAGGAATTTTAAGTAGAGAATCACTATTCGACTATGCTATTACAATTTTTTTGGGAGGTCAAAGGGCTGCATGGCCTCAATTGTTATCTACACATCACTTTGCTGAGTTTGACACATCTGTAATTTCCATTGCGCTGCTTCGTGGGCATAACTTGAAATTTGCTCACCCCTAAAAGGTACCAATTCTATACCTGCCAACTCTCACGCCTTAGGCGTGAGTCTCACGCCTGCGGGTTGAAAACTCACGAGTCTCACGCCTGCGGGCCAATTTCTCACGCCTGATTGAAAAATGTGAGTTGCTGCCGTCTTGCTTGACACAATTTCCAAAAATATGTTAACTCAGACGCATGTAAGGAACGAAAACCATGTGTAAAATGAATAAATGACAATACCTTACCTCGCGATCTCTGATTTTTGAAGTGAAAAGACTTGGGAGCGAGCTCGCGTTTGTGCGCGTCCTAAGACTGGGACTGGGAAATGCGAGGGCTGTTTCCGCTTTCGTCACAGTATGCAAATTTGTTAGGTCACTCATAAGGCGGGAAAATGCATGTGCTAACTTCCGAGTTTTCGTACATGTGACGTCTTCGTTCGCTTGTGGGAGCTGCAGACTTTTACTTTTACTAGTTCAACTTCAAGTTGTTAGAAATAAAGCAAAGTTTATAGAACTATAGCGCTGATGTTATCAGCTAACGTCGGTCCTTGTGGCTAAGCGTTTTCTCGATAACTTCAACTTCGGTAGACTTCGGACGTCTTCGGAAGACTTCGGACTTCTTCGGGAATCTTCGGAAATGATCGTGTCGTCTTCAAAAATCTCAGCACTCCCAGGATAAAAATCTCACGCCTATATCTCAGAAAAAGTTGGCAGGTATACAATTCTAAATAAATCTTCGACCAATTCTGACTATTGCCTGTCATATTTTGTTCAGCTCAATACCCTAAAAGGTATGGGAAAGCTTCTGCTGGGGACTGTTTTGGGCAAAACACCTTAAAGGGGCATTGTCACGAGGATTTTGCTGTTTTAGGTCAATTCTGTGCTAAAATCATTACTTTAAGGCTTCAATCATAAACAAAAAGCTTCTGTCAAGCTACGACGAAGATATCAAATGAATTTTATCAGAGAGGGCTAACCATAATAAATTTCTTGAGGATTTTTGGAACTCATGGCATCAAAACTTGAAAAAAATTGGCCAATTTTTTCAATTTAAATCAATTTCCATCCGTGCCATCCGCAGCGACAGGCGACAAGAAACAGTTTCAGTACCTTCAAACAGTCTTCAATAACAAAACTAGATCATTAGTTTTGGAATTCAATTAATGTGAAGGCACCTTCTAGCCTTTTTATAAAGTTGCCAAATAGCGTGACAATGCCCCTTTAAGAGGAACCAAAACTGGTTTTTAAACCCCTAAAAGGTACTACAAACACTGCTGTCCTCTTTATATGGGAGTCCCCCCCTCCACCCATCCCCCCCCCTGGGGTTTGTACTTCTTGTAGGCTCATTTCTGTTGCACGATACAGCATAGTTTTTTCATATTAGCTCTGGAGGGACAAAGTTTGAAATAATCCATGAACACGTTGCTCAGTTGCATTTTATACATTGTGATGTCGGGCCTGCTGTCTAATTAGAACTGTTGCATATGAAATTTCTTGCATCAGCTTGATCAGGCTTAAATTAATTCACCAGCTCAATACATTATCTTGGTTAATGCCTCCTTTGTTCCTTTGCACCCCATGATTCAAGTATCACTGTGAACTCACAAGTCTATGAAATTGATCTCCCCCACAGGTTTGCATTTGTTATTGTCATAGGAACCAAGTGACAGCTGGAAATATGTCTGTATTTGCAGCAGGGTTAGATACATTATGCCAGAAAATTTGAGCATTATCTTGGTTATATTTGATGTTGTTTTTCATCCTTTCAGATCTCAAAGGTAAGTCAAAAACACAACACAAATAATGCACAAAAGTACTGAAAATGTCTTACATAAATGAAACGTTCATAAATTTAGTATAAACTCTCTGATCAGTTTGTGACAGGCACAGAATTAGAAAGCAACAACCAAGCCTATGTTAAAGCCCTACTAAAAGTACTTGAAAGTGAAAATTTGTCATTATAGTATTCGAAAGTATAGCAACCAGGCCACTATTAAATCCTTATTAACAACACTTAAAAGTGAAAATACTCTTTACAGCTATGGAATTATTAATTATTATAATCATTATTGACACTGTCTTAAAGATTTTATTATACACTTAAAGATATTATTATTATTATTATTATTATCATCATCATTTTTATTGTTATTATTATTATTATTATTATTATTAATATTCTCTTTTTGCTGAAAAATGCTCATTATGCCAACATCATGCATAATGCTCCCACTATAGCATTATGCCCAAATTATGACGGCATAATGTATTTTATTATTCATTCAGAATATTTCACCATTTCTGATTGGTTAAAACCACACGCATAATTCACCATAACCAGCTGCTGTTCACCAAATTTGGAAAGAATCTTCGCCATATTGAATCAATGGGATCAGAAGGGTTAGGGTTCCATATCTCAAAATATCTCAAAATGGCCTTGGATACGTTGTGATGCATACACAAAGTAAATACTGATTAGGCCTAAGCGCTGAAAATACTGATTAGGCCTAAGCACTGAAAGTACTGATTAGGCCTAAGCACTGAAAATACTGATTAGGATTAGGGTTAATGGTTAGCTTCTTTAGACGTTCGGGTGTTCGGATTACTACTTAAATCAAATCGAGATCTTGCAGCGAATCCTTGGTGGTCTAGTGGTTAGGAGAAGACTACCAATCTGACGCCCTGGGTTTGAATCATTCGGCCTCTGTGGATAACACCCTCCTTGATCTGCAGAATTCTCCATATCCTACTCAGCCTCATTCAATAATTGCGAATTACTCTAGTTCGCGGACTAGTGTGACATGGCATTTTGTCTAGGCCAAAAGACTCTTTAGAGACCTTGAACATAATTTGAGCATTGTGCACAAGGTCCTGTTTGCAAATTCTATTACTAGACAGGTTTTATTTAATTATTTAGTTAATTCATTATTTAATTAGTTAACTGGTAACTTATTTAAAGAACCAGTTGACAGCTGCCTACATATTGTTATGGATTACAGTATTCAAAATTAAGCTTGCTATCATCTATAAACGTTCGTTTGCTAAAAACCACTGTACTAGAAACAGGCTCACCGACAAATAGGCTTATATAAGGCTACAATTAAACTACACTACTTGAGTTGACTGCAGTGCAGTCGACTCACGTAGTTTAGCGGATTTGTTGACTGTTGAAGCGATATATCTACATGGGGGAATAGGAGAAGCATTACTTGTCAAAAAGTCAACATCACTCGTTGTATACCTTCTTCGGTGGTCTGAATTTTTCTCCAATTTTAACGTCGACCCCTTGAAGAGAGTGAAATTCAGCATGATCTGCAAAGATAGTGAACAGAATAGGTTTTCTTTGATAGCGATGACAAAGGTAAGGGTACCAAGAAAATTTCAAAATTGCCATGCATTTGTGAGCATCTACACGTACTTTACAAGCCAGCTTATGTTAAAAAATCTCTAGATATAAGCTTAAGTTTAAGCTCAATTTAGCTCGAGGTGACAATCTGCTTTCCGGCCAGTTTTCCTTTAGCCGAAGACGACAAAACGGTATAAATCTATATTCACGAAGCGTGTAACGCAAGATAAATAAAAAATGAAATACTTACGACTTCCACTCTTCCTAAATGTCTTTTGAAATGAAGCCATCGCGGGGTTATGTCAAACTAAAGAAGAAGGGCTGTTACTTTGAAGCTGCCCTCCATACTTCTTGCGGAGATGATGTCATTGCGCGTGCGTTCTTTCCCACAGATGTTATGAAATGGCTATTTAAAGAAAATATTATTCAATTGGAAAATGTACCATTAAAATTCGATATATTCCTCAACACGAAGCTGAAATAAGACTTACAAAGCTACAACTTTGCCCTTTTCCTAACAGGCGCTAAGCGAAAACAACAGGCTCCAAACTCCCGTCCTCTCCCTACTAGAGTGGTATTGAGTGAACTCCACTCCACCCTCGTAAGTCTAACCTCGTTGGCTTGTGTTACCATAGTGAGTGCAGAGCGCCATCTTGGCAAATCTGTAGGAGCAGAAAGTCATGATAGCAAAATGTCAAAGGCAGAAAGGCTTTATCAACTTGAAAGACCTCCATTTACTTCTGTAAGTGTGAAAGTCTTAAACGCATATTTTTGTCACTACTCTGTGGTTTGTCTTCTTCCCATTTCAAGCCGCTTTTTTCTAACCTGGGTGCCTTACAAAAATGCCAATGTTTTTATTTATAGAGGGAATTCCACACGAAGTTTACAAATCTCGTGGGTCCTTTAAGTCTCTTTGAACCAGAGGATAGTGCAGGTAAGAGACATATTATTCATGTATTGCCTATTTGGCTGTGGTGAATATCTTGAGCTATTTGCTATGTATAGTATACAATCTATTTATAAGTATATCCTGAAACTCAATAAACAATGAGCTTATGTCATTGACTTTTAAACAATTAAACTGATTACCATCATGTGATCGTCATTATTATTATTTTACACTATTTTTATTTAACTTATGTATACACTACAAACAGATCCAAACATTTCAATGCTGCATGCGTCACAATCAATGTGATCATCATTATTATTATTTTACACTATTTTTATATAAATTATGTATACACTACAAACAGGTCCAAACATTACAATGGTGCATGTGTCACAATCAATGCGATCATCATTATTATTATTTTACACTATTTTTATATAAATTATGTATACACTACAAACAGGTCCAAACATTACAATGCTGCATGTGTCACAATCAATGTGATCATCATTATTATTATTTTACACTATTTTTATATAAATTATGTATATGTTGCAGTTAATTTTTGGTCTCAGTTAATTTTATAATTTTACTAGTGAGTTTTTTTTTCTAACTAGTTGATTTTATTTCTAATTAGTTAGTTTTCTTCTGACTAGGTGATTTTTCCCCTTTTTTTCGGGGGAGGGGGGTGGGGGGGAGTGTTTCTCAAAAAGAGTAACACGCTCACTACCAGCCCTAACCCTATACCAATTCTTAACCCTATTGACCCCCCTAACCCTATCCCTAGACCTACATGTACCATGCATATTATATTGACATGTTTGATGCTCATGAATGTTTTTTTCAATTCTTTTAAAAGATATTGGGAATGAGAACCCTGAAGTTGAAAGACCACTGACACCTATTGAGGTATGCTTTGCCCATGAAAAATAATTCTTTCATACAACCAAGACACATGTATGTTCTCCGGGATTGTACCTCTCTCCCCGTAAAATGATTACTTGTAAATAAAATCTTGGAGGTAACCCTGTGATGGACTATCATCCCATTGATAGGAAGAATAGTAAAACTGCTAGAAAAGCTTTAAGCTACTGAAATAAGATATAATTTCTGCCCAGTCATGCGTTCTTAATCTAAGGTCACGATTCTGGTTATGTTCTAAACATCTTTATATACCGGTCTGCATGAGTTCAACATAGACTATGAGTAGTCGCTTTTTCAATTAGTCTGTCATGCATGATGCAAAAGAAAACCGTGAGTAAAAATTGCCATGCAAAATCCGGGGCCAGAAACATGCAAAGGAGGGACTAGTACCCCCTAAGCCAGGGGGTTTTACCTTTCACAGCCAAGTGACAACATGTATCTCAAATGCTGACAACTCATTGTCTGTTACGGAAAATAATTGCGTGACTTGGAAGGCTCGCGTATATGCTAATTTGGTCTTGTAGTTTCGAGCATATTTAATTAGTTTTGTGTCACAATGACTAAGCAATTTATTTTAGCCCTTTGCTTAAGTTGCTGTTAACGCCCAAGTCGCTATTGGAGGGTAGGTGCCCAAGAAACCCGGGGGCTGCAACCGCAATCACAACCCCAAGGCACTAGAACACCCGACTGGCCTGCCCGACCCGCAACCAAGCCACGAGCCCCCCGCGCCAAGCCCCCCTCAGGCACCCGTCACACTCGAGCCAGATGGCTCAGTGGAGAGAAAATTATTTAGGGGGGAGGGGGGAGAGGGAGGGAACACCGAGAACCGCTAAACTACCAAAACTACTAAACCCACAAACGCCACACTAACAGAGTTATAAACACGCTGCAAGCACATGGGATGACAACGCATGAACTAACCCAGAATACCGCTGGACAAAGTCAGCCCCGGGACTCCCACTGCCATATGACTGCTGCAAACGCTGTGGACTACAACAACGCTAAACAAACGCTAATACACGGCCAGAACATTGGCCAACGCTTACAAAGAATGCTACTGACCAGACTACCTCCTGGCCACAACTCTGTACATTCACAGACTATATCACAAACGCTACATAACACATTAAACGCTAGCAGATGGCCCAAAGCACTAACACCACCTGCAAACAAGATAAGCTCCTAGTCGTTAACTATGTTAAATTCCATTTAACTATATTAAATAGTTTTATGTTGTAATGCTACTTTATTTAGTAGAGCCGGGAAGTTCTAGTACCTTATGCTGTAAAGTATATTAGTGAATCGGTGTAGTTTTTCGGTAGTTTTTCCCAGGGGTGTTTAGAGAGAATTATCTCATATGAGTCAGTAGTGTTTATTGAAGTGTGACGAAGGTAGCGTGTTAAGTGTCAAAAGAGGTCGTGTTTGTTGAAGTGTAACAGAGAGGTTACATGGATATCTGGCAGAGGCTGTGTTTATCCAAGAGTGACGGAAGTCGAAGTATAGTTTACAAGTCTAGCATGTGTTTGTTGTGAAGTCTTGTGTGGAATTACTGCTTTCGTGTGAAATAAATAACCTTGTTGCTGTTCTGACAACCCTGCGTTCTGTTTAGTCTGCAAACTACCTACCACTTCAAACAACTAACTTGCAACATTGTCAACGCTGACTAACATAAGCAAATCGTATTTTTTTGCATTGTGAGAGCAGCGGATTACGCTCATCCATTTTTTCTCACAGTTTTCTTTCACATTGTGCACGAAGGACCAAGCAAAAGAAAGTTGTGAAGTTCCAATTTTTTTTACATAAGCCACTTATGTCCAGGATTGAACACAAGTATTGATTAATTAGTACTTCATATTTGACAGGGTTATTTGAAATTTTCATACTACTTCATATTTGACTGAATTGTGTGTGTTTAGGTGACTTTTTACCAATGACGACACTTTGTGATGTTCATCATAAGGAATTTGAATCTCAACTTTGAATTATTATAAGCCCCCTTGATACGCCTAGGTGCTTTTGGGGCAAACAATGGAAAATATGTTTAACTAAAAAAAATTGAATCTCATTAGCGTTCAATCCTGGACAAGTCTGATATAAGCTTAAATGCATCTTCTAACCTGAATATCTCAAGCTCGCATTTAAAACACTGTGAAGTCTCTGTCTCATAATTGAAAAAGTCAAAATGTCTCTGGTTTGCAAAGCAAAACGCTAGTCTCACCTTGTTGAAAAGTCTCACTGACATTTTACCATAATTCAGCATCCCTAGCTAAGTTTGAAAAAGCAGAGTTATTTCAAAAACAGCCAATAGAAATGACTGACAGGCTAATCCCCCCAGGGAGGGGGTACTGCCATATATAGGTTATATGGGTATGTGCCGCTGTGAAGGGTGTGGTTTTTAAGCACTGTTTACTCTAGCATAGGGTATATAAATCAGAGCATTTGGGTCTAGAATGAGGGTATCATTTTTCATGAAACTTACCAGTTGGTTGAAGATTTTATCTAGACTAAGGAAACCAGGAATTGCTACTCAAAAATATAGAAAAACGGAAATAGGCAAGTTTAAATTTTCACAACTCAGCCTCAACAGCATTGATAGATGACTATCATGAAACGCTACTGGATATTATCAACTGTCAAAAATTGGGACTCAGACAGAAATGGGTGGTATTAATACTGGTTAAAATTAAACAATTTAGTGTCTTGATAATGTGTACATGTACATATGTGCTTGGCATTGCTCAGTATGTAACCAGCGACCCCTGTCAGCAACGCAACCAGGATACAGGGTTGAAATCAAAAACTCTAGTATAGGAAAATTCAGCTGAACTAGCTCTGGTATAGGCTAAGGATTGCAGGGTACTATCAGCACATCCCCACCCAGAAATTCGTTAAGTCCCCCCCCCCCCCCCCCGGGGGAGGGCCAATCTAAGGGAAATCTGGTTTTTAGTTTGAAATATTAGGAAGTTCAAAATGATCAAGTTTGAAATAGCAGAGTCCAGCTGTTAGTTTTAACTAAAAGCTCTCTGATAGCAAGTCCTATACCTCCATAACTTTCCTTGCTGGCAGCTTTCAAGTTGGAGTGTTTAAATTCTATAAATGTTGTGCCGCATAGCACTATGAACACAAACGGTGAAACAGAGAATTAACTCTAAAGTGTAAATTTAAGTGCTAACTGAACCCATGAATAACCCACTGGGCATTAGCCCTAGTAAAGGGCATCAGGAAACCACACGAGGTAAAGAAAAAATCTTTTGACCTCTGTCTCACCATTTGTGTTCAATGCATAGTGCTATGCGGCACAACATTCATATGTACCCTTACTTTCTCTCTGGCGCGATTCACCACCATAAGGGGTGGCGAATGGTAAAATCCGAGACTCGCCGAGACACCAAGACCCTTGATTGAAAATCCGAGACCGAGACTTAAAAGTTTTAACAAAATCCGAGCCTGAGACTCTGTACAAAGAAAATTGCGCCCGAGACTTCATTTTGTGAAAATCCAAGCCAGTTTTGAAAACTGTTCGCAGTGAGACATGAGCTACACAATATTCTAAGATAAACAAATACAAGATCAATAGGTCAAGAGTTCCAAAATGTTATGCCATGACAACTAATCTTCGACTGAAAAACCCGACTTGTCGCGCCTACAAATTCAAAAGACTGCTATTGTACATTTTTAATCAAATAAACAATTTTATCATGGTTTTGATCGAAACCATTCGCCAAAAAACAAAAATCCGAGACTCCAAGACCTCGCGGCCAAAAATTCGAGAATCTGAGATGCAAAGAAGCGCAAGAAAACAAGATTTTGAGACTCATTCAAAACGCCTCAGAGATTTCGAGATTGGAACAACAATTTCCGAGACCCTGAATTTTCTGGATACCATTCGCCACCCCCTACCATAATCGTCTCCGACTTTCTCTGTCCGACCTCGTAGCTCAGTCGGCAGAGTAATGGTAGATCATTAATCCAGAGGTCATGGGTTCGATTCCCACCGAGGTCAAAAGATTTTTTCTTTACCTCGTGTGGTTCCCTGATTCCCTTTACTAGGGCTAATGCCCAGTGGGTTATTCATGGGTTCAATTAGCACTTAAATTTACACTTCAGAGTTAATTCTCTGTTTCACCATTTACATTCTATACCCTAGCTATAGCCTGCAAATGCAACTACATGCATGCACAGGTGTAAAACCTTCATCACTCACTGTGAGGTGCACTATGTTGTGAGCTTCCTGTGAGTAATTTGCATAAAGTTGCGCATAGAGTAATGTTAATCTTCAGCTAGCTTACTCCCAGCTATATGTGTTAACAGTAACTACAGTGTACAATATTTAAAGAATAAGATCTATTATACAAAATGTTGGTTGAAATGTACAAATTTTACACAGAGCATACAATGTATACAGATTAACCAAGTTTAAACGTTGTTTTATATACTTAATAGGATGCAGTTAAGAGTCCACCATCATCATTCAGTGCTTTTGCCAAGCTTGTGCATCCCAGGCTGTCACCAAAGGAGGGAATTATTGGTCTGTCAGTGAATGATCAGCAACAATTGGTGGGTGAATTTAATTTATTCACATTAAAAAAAGTGAATGTAAGAACCAGTGGTTTAAGAACCTCTTGAGATGATTTTTACATTTTAATAGCCAGAAATAAAAGAACCCAAGCAAGATTAAGTAGGTTAATATAATGTAGTTAGAGTTAAATTATGATAAACATTTTAACCAATGAGTGTAACACTTTAAGGTGATTCCTCAGTATTGCATTGCACATCCCTACTACGCACGATTTTTGCATCGTTAGCGCACGCAAATTAGCGCTTGCACGTACACAACGAAAGAAATTTCCCTCAAGGTAAGCTCGATAGCGAAATAAATGTTCGTTTTCTTTTAAACGAGCATGGTGACCTATATTTTTTATTGCATAATAATAGTCTGCATATTGTCCTCCTTAATTTAAAAGAAAACTAAAAAATTCTATCCGAAGGAAAAAAAGATATAGACGAAAGAGTGCACGAAACAGTTACTCTGTGATGCAAATTATGACCACAAAAATAACAACTCTACGAATGCTTTACGTCCATGTCGTTTCAAATAGTGTGATGTTTCCACAAATTTTATATGATATTGTTCTATATACTCGACACTTTCTACCTGTCAAGTTTTTTCCCGAGTATTACTTTTATAAACTATATTTCGAGCTACCGCAAAATGTAACGTGGACCGATGAATAACGCGCGTGATTAGCACGAGTACAGGCACAAATGAGGTAAGATCGGCCCATCATATCTCTTAAACGAGAATGGTGACCTATCATTTTTATTGTATTTTTCGAAACAGTGTTTGGTGGAGAACATTCAGGGAAAGTTTAAAAAAAATTCATCGGTAACTTTTATTTCTGAGGAATCACCTTAAAGTGCATATGAAGTAAATTTTTTTTTGCATAATTTTACCGTCCAATACATAAATAAATCAATTGTAAACGTTAAAGTTCTCAAATATAAAAATTTAGTCATGTTTTTGGCACTGAAAACTGCTCAACTTTTGTCAAGAAATGGTCAGGGGACTGGGACGAGATTCTATTGTGTAATGTCATCTCATGACGTAGTTTTGTGAACAGAATTAATCACAAAGAAGGGTTTTGAGGCAAAACAACATGTCCAGCGATTCTGAATTGAGTGATTTCTCTGAATCGTCAAATGACGACGAGAATATCGATGTTATGTATAGCTTAATACACGCAGTATCATATTGCAATCTCGTAGTCTTGTCCACAACACTACGTCATCAGGACATTTTGGCTGCACGATTTGAAGACCATTTTTGAGAGAAAAATCGCACAATTTTCAGGTGTTATAAAATCGCCAATTTTTTTCAAACACGGTTCAAACTTTGGAATAGTGTCTTTAAAATATTGAACTTTCAAACTACTGAAAAACTGATTTCGCTTCATATGCACTTTAAAATTGCAAATTTATATTACAAGAAAATTCATAATACAGTAACTGTTGTAAATAAATACTATATATTCAAGGACCAAAATACACCCATCTTTGTTTAGTTTTTGTGGAAATCAACAACTATAAATTTGTTCTTTATAGAAATCATAAACCTGCTTAGCCTGAATTGCCAATAACTATCCCAGCATACAAGAACCTATTTTGCCCAACTCTTACACACAGGTTCTCAGACACACAGCTAGTATTTTATAGTTTGATTGTATATACATGTAGTTTTTTTTCCTTTAGATCGGAATTCTCATGAGTGAACTAAACAACATATGGAGAGATGTTCAAAGAGGACCACCAGATCCATTCCTGGTAATTGGTTACTAACCAATCTCATTGATAAGTCATTATAGGGGTCCCCAATATTGGCTTCATTAGCATAAGCAATTCAGGTTCTGATGGAGCTACAAATAAATCAGTTTTGAATATTGAAAGGTCATACTAGGATTAACTCTGCCAATGAGTATGAGCCTGATGTGTTGAATACTTGTTGTGCAACATGGGTTAAAAAGTCAAAATTTTACAAAGAATGCATGGCATTATGAACTTATTAGCCCTTTGGCCACCGGTAAATCTTGCAGTTTTTGAAAGACAATATCTTCTTGAACGTTACACCCTAAGAACTAAAAATTTCACCATGTATTAAGGTTGACTAGCTGTTTAGCTTTAGTCAATTTATATCTAACATGTAGTGGTATCAGTGTGAATACCCCCAGTAGATCAAATGTACCATGAAGTTGGCTGCCACATATAGCAGTTAAGATGTAAGATTTCTTGACTGAAAACTAATGGCCAAATTTGCCTCACAAGGGTTTACATCAAAAGTCTTAATTTTGAATTAGTGAATCATACCACTGTGTGCAAAGTCAAAAAGGAATCAAATTATATTATTATGACCCTTCACACTGATGTATTGAAGGCAAGGGACTGAGGCATATAGTGTTAAATAAGGATGTAATTCCTTGTTCAAACATTGATTTCCAAACATTATTCTGATGGTAATGTAATTTGATTTGAATTAATTTAAGTGTAATATTTTTATTAATATTAAGTATTTTGAGTTTTGTTACATGAAGGTATTTAAATAGCTAAACTCAGGCATGGTTTTTTCTCTATATTTAAATCCGGATAGACCAGTCAGCAGAACAGAGAATTACAAAGGTAACACATACATTTTTGTATTTTGTTGGATTAATGACATTATATACTACTAACCTTAAGTATAATTTTATGCTCTTCACAGGCGTCTTACAATTGAGATTGTCATCATTACTCAAGGCCTTTTTGCCAAGTACTTAGACAAAGCCCAGAGTAAGTTGACACATTAGCTAGAAGACAGCATTGGTACATTGAATGCCACATGCTGTACATAACATCCAAAACGTCTTATTAAATAGATAATGAGCTCGAATTGTCTGGAGCAAATAGACTGCAAGACTCAGTTTAGTTGACCACAGCAGACCACTCTATGTGTTCGTGGTTTAATATAGAGAATCTATGAGAGTTATGAATAAAGCTCTGAAAATTGCACAGTAAATCACATCTCGGCCTGAATATCCCAATAAAGTTAAATGAAACCATGATCGACTCATGTATGGTGTCTTTTCGCCTTCATGGGCCGTCTAAAGCGTCTTACAGCGAAATTACGTTTGGCCGGTTACGGTTAGACACAAGAAGGAGACAAGGCTTGCAACTTCGCGGCCGTCAGCCGCGACCTCTTCCACTTCAAATTGGAATTAACGCAAAAATACTGAAAATATCGCCTGAATGGCGACGGATCTTGATAGATGAGTTTTTTCTCTATCTCTTCGCCGAATTTCAGCTACATCCCTCCAACAGTTTCCGAGAAAATCGACGCTGAAGTCACAAATACGGCTTTCTCAATATGATCGGTGCCAAACTCAGCGACCGGAGGAATTCGAGGAATGCAGGCCGTTTCAAATCTACCAATCAGCGCTTGGCTTCCCACGGTTTTCCCGCGGGAAGCCAGAAAACTGCAGAAAGCCAAGCGCTGATTGGTAGATTTGAAACAGCCTGCATTCCTTTGGCCGCTGAGTTTGGCACCGATCATATTGAGAAAGCCGTTTTTGTGACTTCAGCGTCGATTTTCTCGGAAACTGTTGGAGGGATGAAGCTGAAATTCGGCGAAGAGATAGAGAAAAAACTCATCTTTCAAGATCCGTCCCCATTCAGGTGAGATTTTCAGTATTTTTGCGTTAATTCCAATTTGAAGTGGAAGAGGTCGCGGCTGAGGACCGCGAAGTTGCAAGCCTTGTCTCCTTCTTGTGTCTAACCGCTGCTAACCGTAACCGGCCAAAAGTAATTTCGCTGTAAGATGCTTTAGACGGCCCATGAAGGCGAAAAAACACCATACATGAGTCGATTATGGTTTCATTTTACTTTATTGGGATATTCAGGCCGAGATGTGATTTAAATGTGCAATTTTCAGAGCTTTATTCATAACTCTCATAGATTCTCTATGATAAACCACGAACACATAGAGTGGTCTGCCTGTGAGTTGACTTGAATAAAGAAGCAGGACTTCTTGCCTGATCGTTTTAATTAGACAAAGTTGGGATGGTTTTCCAAAGTCTAGACGTTTATCTACTTTTAAGTGTAAATGGATTAGTGTTGGACTGATATTAGAGCTCCATCAGCAAAAAGACAATAAATTGGGGGACAAATCAGATTGTGGATTTTCAGAAGAACACTCGGACGTGTCCACTAAAACAATATAAATAATTATGCACTCATGCCAGTTTTAGTCTCCAGACCATGCACCAGCCATGATCTTGTTCTATTTTCTGGAGTGAAATGGAATGCTAGTCTACTGAAGGTTACATCAACATAATTTTTGCTAGGTTTCCATATTTGTTAAGGTCACTGCATGGCACCAATATATACATGTGGGTCATAAGAAGCAGGGATTTGATTTGCCGATCCACTATTTAAGGCACAAATTGTAAGGCCTACTGCATTGGTTTCCAAAATGACGCTAATAGATATAATTGCATTTCAAACTTCAAAGAGTTGAATCAACGAGGTGTGTTTAGTGGTCCTGCAAACCTTAGTCGTCTTAAAACCCAACTGGCATTGGAAGCAAATAAGAGGTGAGTGAATTGTATTCATTTACAGTCAAATCACTGTTGTAACTGTAGTGTACACATATCTCAAGTGCAAATACTCCAGGCTTATTATTTAATATAATTTTAGTTACAGAGAAAATCGCAACAAAAATCCATACCACTTTTTGTAAAATCATGTTACTGAGGAAGAATTTAATCAATTGTAACCACGAAAGGCCTCGGGGAGCACACATGTTTTATCAACCACTGAAAGGTAGATGGAGCATTACACAGTCCAAAGCATGTATCCAGGAAGCCATTTTTCATTGTGCCTGGATACATGTTTCCCCTAACTGCAGTTTATAATTTCAAGCAGGAAAACATGCTTTTGTGTATTGTTACCTGAATATTTCAGTGCGTTGTTCCAGAATCTGTCCCCCCATTCCCGCTGGAATTTCCAGTTTTGGTTCATACCTTCCCTGTAATTGCCAATAAACCTTCTTGAAGTGGGTATGGGTATTTTCTGGAACCCCACATGTATGTACCTAGATGATTTTTTAAATCCTTAATTGATTTAAGAGTTTTAAAACTCTAGAATGAGGTAATTAAAAATAGCAGTTCATGTCATACATGTATTTTGCAGTCTAAATGTGCTAAGCCTCAGACGGAATCTAGCGGCAGACTTGAAACATCCCTCTGATACAAGCACAGTCTCCAGCAGGTTCTCT
>JAHPZR010034991.1:35000-36631 GCA_019787425.1 Platygyra sinensis
TTGACTCTTTGATCAAACTAGAGTAGACAAGTTTACAGTGTGGAGTTGTAGCTATCATAGCATCAGGGGCACTGCTTAGTCATTCAGGGTAACTACTTTTTTCTAACTTCAGTCATTTTTAACTGTACTAAATTATAGCACTAGAGCTGAATCTATATCTAGAACTGTTGGATTACAAGGATTACAAAATAACGTGTTTTGAGAAAATAATGTTAGAGTCACTTGAATGGTTTCTGTTTCTTTTGCCTTTGCGTTCAAGAGCTTGGCATCTCTTAGTTTCAAACTAATTCTCAGGGCTCAAAGGGGGAAGCAAATATATGTTTCTGTGTTTTGCCTTACTCACTGTAGATAAAAGATTGTGTAGCTAGCTTTTAACTTTGTGAATCTGTATGCAACAAAAATACACACGTTCATTTTGTTTAAAACATTTTAAGTGTTTTTTTATGTTTCTGCAGAGCCAATGATGCACGATTACACTTTATACCACAGGTAAGACACTATCTGGGTAAACATAATACAATAATCCTGGTATTCAGCAGTAGATACTTACAGTTATTCTAGTATAGCAGTTTGTTTATTTTATTATCGTTAAAGTTATAAAGGCAAATTAATGATTATTTGATGCATGGAATGCATGGTTGTAAGTTCATACCTAAATGAAAGTTGGCATAACATTATTTCCACCATAATGACATCGGTTCTAAGGTTTCAGCTTGGTGATTATAGTTCAGAAAAAGAGTTGTGTGTAGTCTTCAGTTATTTCAGCACTTAATGCAGCATTTGTAAAATTCTTTAGTTATTAGTTTTTCTTTCTATTTGTCTTTTATTTGCCATCCTTGTACAGTCAAGAGCATTGCCAGACTATCCCCTGTGGATCCGTTGAGTAATACTATTGACTGATCTGCTGTCCTCTTGACATTTGCCTTTGGTTTTGGTGCACTATCAGATGTTCTGGGCTTCTTTGTGACTTCTGAATTCCTATCATGTAATTTGAGGCTTGTTGCAAGGTGTGTTCCTGTCGCATTTCCACTCAGTTGTCTCTCCTTATGGGTTCTTTTTTGCGGAGTATAATTATGTAACATTCTTTACGTTGTCAATGTCATGGCTTGCTCACTCCTTCTTTACTATGATACGTCCTAGCACTTCTTTCAGAATTTAGCTCTGGATACGACTTTGGTCATCTTTGGGATTCTTAATGGCGTTCAGAGAGAGCTTTGCTCTGTTATACACTTCCACATCTCAATCTGTACATCTCCTTTGATCTTGTCCGCTGTTGTCTGACTAACATCTTTGGTTCTACAGTATTTGCACTTTCATATAGGTTCTGGAGGTTCATGCAGACAATTTCTCTTCATTAGTAGAGGTGCTGGATTCCATGGGACTTCCTGTTCCATTGTGAGCTTGGTATCTCGCCTTGAAGGGGCTTCAACCTATTTCATTTATATCACGGTTCTTGGTCATGATAATCTTGTCTAATCTATATGTTGCTGTAAAGTACAGATTCTAAAACGATCGATGTATCTGTAATGAAATGTCCTTTTTTAGCCCTACCACATCCGATATTTTGTGTTTTTGTGAATATTGGCGAAGACCGACGTTTTATTTGACCAAATCACAAGCTAAGATGTTAG
>JAHPZR010034992.1:0-15085 GCA_019787425.1 Platygyra sinensis
AAGTGCAAAATCCGACTTTCAATGTATCAGAAAGTTTTTTTTTTGTCTTTCTTTCTATTTTCGGTGAAATAGTGTTGTTTTGTAAAAAGGGTAAACTTACGACTCGTATAAAATGCGAAACGTTCTCTTAACTTGAGCAAAAATTCCTCTTGGGGTTGAAAAGGCTGTGAGATCGGTGAGTGATGGGGAGTTATGCATGTGCGCATGTCACACCATAATAGTGTGGGTTGTATCAAAGAACGAATCAAATTGCCTGTTAGGAAATAAGATGATATCTATAGTAATTTGGAGACGTGTCGGGTTAGTGTAGTTTGTTTAGTAAAACATTTTACATGTCATCAATTTAATTCTGCTATCTCTAAAACCTTTCAGTTCACAAAAAAAATAACTCTTGCACGCCTTGCGTGCCTATGTTTTCATCTAGCCTATGGACACCAAATTTACTTCTGTAGCTCGAGTTCTAGAGGTGAAACACCTTTCATGCTCAGGATATTACTTAATTGATGGTCGAACCCTGCCAAACTATGGAGTTGCACAAGACCTTCATCGCAGTTTTTCCCCTTCCATCCTGCTGGACATGGCTGACAGTTGTAGCTATCCTCAGTCGTCTTGCAAGTAGCTCCGTTCTTACAAGGGGCTGATGCACATTCATCAACTTAAAAAAAAAACAGTTCACAACATGAGTTAACGAAGCACTTAACCGTGAATCCACTGTAACAAAGGAAATGAACAGTAATATAACAATTATGTATCTTTTCCAGTACAATAAGAGGTGATGTGTCGCATCTAATATTAACAGTTTTGTGATAGAAACACTCAAATACTAGTTGCACTCGTTGAAATTAGTTAAAACAATAAATAGTATATGTACAGCGCCAAATCTACTAATTGTCCATGGTCCTTTTAAAAAAAGCTAAAAGAAAAGGCGAAAAAATGGAAAAAATAAGAGGTATAAACTTAGTTATAATAATTTTAAAATTAAAAGAGTTAAAAGTTTGATTAAAGAGATATGTTTTTAAATGTATTATAAAACTGCCAGTTGAAGAACTAGATCTTAATTCGAGTAGAAACTCGGAATCGAGTTCCATAGTCTTGGTGCCGCCAGTACTCTCGCCATAAGTTTGAAGTCTCGCTTTGCAAGGTCGCGAGAAGGTGTTTAGAAGACGATCTTAGTGTCTATTGAGAGGCGCGAGAATTAAGTTAGTCACTGATGTACCAAGGCGGTGCCTCATTGAGAGCAGTTGTAGACCAGTAAAAGAATTTTATAAACTATGCGTTAACGGACAGGTAGCCAAAGGGTATTTTACAAGATAGGGGTCATACGATCAAATTTCTTGGTACGTGTGACAATTCGAGCTCTTGTTTTTTGAATGGATTGTATTCTTGAAAGTTGAAAGTATTTAAAGGAGATAGATGAACAGAGAAGTCCTTTATCCTGCCTCTCCGCGTCATAAAGTAAAGAAACCTCTAGCTGTATCAAACAGATGCATTCAGAAACATTTAATTTGGCAAAAAAATCAGTTTTACCACCTGCCATGCACGTGTAAGTTATAAAAGACAGGTTTAGTATCCATGTGGGCATCCTTACCGCAGTTAGCCCATTTTCCACTATAGACGGGAGTTAATGAACACCATTCTCTGGAATGAGCGACCTTGGTACAGGAATGGTAAGTCACACCTCCATACGTAAAAGGAAAAGCACAACATTCGCCTTGAGGATTGTCTGTCTTTTTTCCCGCTGGACATGGAATCTCTGTGGAAAAGGTAATGGATCCGATTGAAGAGCTCATCTCTTTACTTAAAGAGAGTAAGAGTTAAGAGTTAAATATGGCACCACCGCCATTTTGAATTTGGAAATCATACTTGTCTCGCAGTTGTTTCCTTCAAACCCATCAGGACACTCGCAAGAGTAAGTGTTATCTCCAGTTACTGAACAGGTTCCTCCATTCTGGCAAGGGGTGTCTGTGCACGAATTCGCTGCTGTCACAAAGAAAATGAATAATGATATTTGATATATTTTTCCAATACAGTAATCTATAAGCTGTAGCATCTAATTGTAGGCAACTGTGTCTAGTTGAACGTATTTGAAGTTGATAGATGAACAAGACAGTTCTTTATCATGAAAACGCTTGCTGCTGGAAACGGATCCTTGTAGTAACTTTGAATTTGGATAAAAGCACTTTACTAGTAACTATCATGCGAAAGATACAAGTGCAAGGAATACAAATTTAGTATCATGTGGGTTTCCTTACCGCAGTTAGCCCATTTTCCACTATAGACGGGAGTTAATGAACACCATTCTCTGGAATGAGCGACCTTGGTACAGGAATGGTAAGTCACACCGCCATACGTAAAAGGAAACGCACAACATTCGCCTTGAGGATTATCTGTCTTTTTTCCCGCTGGACATGGAGCCTCTGTGGAAAAAGTAATGGATTTTATTGACGAGCTTATCTACTTACACTAAAAGGGAATAAGTCATCGGAGTGAAATACGCCACCACCACCGCCATTTTAAAATTGGATATATTACTTGTCTCGCAGTTATTTCCTTCAAACCCATCAGGACACTCGCAAGAGTATGTATCATCTCCAGTTACTGCACAGGTTCCTCCATTCTGGCAAGGGGTGTCTGTGCATGAATTCACTGTAACAAAGAAAATGAACGATAACTTTTAGTATTTTTTTTCCAATGTAATAATCTGTGATGTGTTGCATATAATTTTAAACAGTTTTGTGATAGAAACACTCAAATCCTTGTTGAACTTATTTGAAGGTGAGAGATCAATGGGGAAGTCCTTTATAATGCCTCTCCACATCATAAAGTAAAGAAACCTCCAGCTGTATCAAACAAATCAGTTTTACTTTCATTTGAAAGTTATGAAAGACCGGTTTAGTAGCGTGTGAGTTTTCCTTACCGCAGTTAGCCCATTTTCCAATATAGACGGAAGTTAATGAACACCATTCTCTGGAATGAGCGACCTTGGTACAGGAATGGTAAGTCACGCCGCCATACGTAAAAGGAAAAACACAACAGTAGCCTTGAGGATTATCTGTCTTTTTTCCCGCTGGACATGGAACCTCTGTGGAAAAAGTAGTGGATCCGATTGAAGAGTTAATCTGCTTTTACTTTTAGAGAATAAGAGTTAATTAAGAGTGAAATACGGCACCACCGCCATTTGGAATTTGGAAATCTTACTTATCTCGCAGTTGTTTCCTTCAAACCCATCAAGACACTCGCAAGAGTAACTGTCTCCAGTTACTGTACAGGTTCCTCCATTCTGGCAAGGGGTGTCTGTGCATGAATCCACTGGAAAAAACAAATGTACAATGACGTATCTGGTATACATTTTTGAAATGCCGTAATCTATAATCTGTAGCATGTAATTGTAGGCAACTGTGTCTTAGAAATACTCAAATACTTGTTGAACTTTTTAAACATATTTGAAGTAGATTGATGGTCCTTTATCTTGCATGCCTCTCTAGCGATATAAATCTCTCTCTGGCTGTATGAAACAGATGGATACAACTACTTTGAACTTGAATAAAAGCACTTAAACTATCATGTGAATTAGTTATGGAATACAAGTTCAGTATCATGTGGATTTCCTTACCACAGTTAGCCCATTTTCCAATATAGACGGTAGTTAATGAACACCATTCTCTGGAATGACCGACCTTGGTACAGGAATGGTAAGTCACACCTCCATACACAAAAGGTAAAGCACAACATTCGCCTTGAGGATTATCGGTCTTTCTTCCAGGTGGGCAATAACTCATGACTTAAGAAAGAAACAATGTTTTTGATTATGATCTTTTAATTTCGATCTTTTAAATAAAGATGGATCCCTCGTGACTTAACCGATATTCATTCGCTATTATGCACATGGAACCAGTAATGCTTTAGAAGATAACAAACTTTCTTCTTTTACGGAAACATTTACTCAAACTTTGTACAGTTTCAAGTTGTTGTTCGCAATTCATATCAATGTAACGCCTCTTTTGATAGTTAATTCCTCTTCTTTTTAAGGTATGTAGTTTCTATATATTTAATTCCTTGGAATATTCTTGTGAAGGCTACATTAAGAACATAGAAATTTCAAGTTGTGTCGCTCTCAAACAAATGAAACCAATATAAGCATCTTGTATTCAAATTAAAGGTGTCAAATTCCCAGTTTTATCACATCTTACCAGAAACCAAAGTTACGCTCCAAATGACCATCGTGTAGATGCCAGTACTTGATATCATGGTGATTTTTTTTCAGGGGAGGTAAGGCTATAAACACAACTCAAGGTTGTACCTTTGGTAAAGGTGAAAAAAGTACATAAGCACATAATACAGAAGTTAAATAAAATAGAGGGTTATTGCGTATTAACTTCTTACTAACTGAATTGCTCCAATAAGAAGGCAAAGCAATATTTCATGGTCGCAAATCTTTGGGTGGAGAAATTCACAGCAAAAACTAAATACTGAAAAACGAACCATAGTTCCTTCTAAAAACTAATTAAACAAAATAATTACAACAGGCTTACAGGTTATTTCAATGCACATTAATTGAATTGTTTCAGTACTGAAGAAGGCAAGACAACTACTTCCACCTGGTACCGTCTGGCATGTACTAAGTAATTTACAAGAAATCATAATTTCATTCTGATTTATAATCAAAATAGCACATTTTACTGCTTCACTCTTCCCTTTTTATTCTTCAACCTTCAATCGTTTATAGGTTTTGACACTGCGACAACGAAAAGATCAGGAAAAAATGTCTCAGTTTAATTTGCAATATGCTGCTATACAGTTGTTATTATTAAACTGGATTCTTGTAATTTCAATTGATAGTGTTAGTTTAGTCAAGCCTCTAAGGAGGTAATACTGTAGAAACAGCTGTAGGTTGTCATCTCTATGATGAGGTAAGTTTGAACTTCATTCGCTTGAGTTGAAATTGTAACTGAGAGGAAATAGCGGGTTCTATATGAATGTTTGTAGCTTTGAGTTTTACTGACCTTCAAAAAGGCTTACTGTCAAAATAGATGCAGCGAACATTTTTGCCAGAATCTTTTAGTGTTTAGTCCTTTTAGCCATTCTTCCAAATTAATCCGTCATCCCCCCAAACTATAAACGAAGAATTCACTAAAAGCATATTTTTTACATTTACTCATATCTCTCGAGACCCTGTCTTACATTTCTTTAAAGATTTTAGATGACTTGGTGGTGCGTTGAGCCAAGTAACCACATGTGAGCTTAATTATCGTTAGGAAGTGCCAATTATTTATGATTTTAAAGAAGGAAAGAAAACAACTTTTTTCCAGTTAAAAAAACGGGGAGAGGGAAGATTTATAAAACTTAATATCTGAGTTGTTTCTCTCGCGAAACAAGGAACAAAGGTTGAAGGAAACTCAACATGTCAGCACAGGCGATGGCCTTAAAAATTGTGTTGGAGAATTCGAAAACTAGGGCGCGTTTCCATCGTGTTAGAAGCGAAGAACAACGTTTGGACAGGAATCGTAATGTTCTAGTTGATAAGTATGTGCTGACTAACCCGCATAGACGTTGAGCAGGAGGATTATAAGCGATAGTACAGATGGGGAATTTTACTCAGTATAATCCGTTCTGTAGTACGCAATACACTAGACATGAAATATAATTCAGTAGTGGAAAATGACAGATTCGATTATTAATTTTGTTTCCATAATAAAGCAGCTGAAAGAATTTCAGTTTTATATTGTTCGATCTCATGCTTAAGTAGATGATACATAATGAATTATGTTGATACAGCGTTCTTTTAAGAAATTTGGTTTTTACGACGGTCATATCATTTTTTCTCAACCTTGACACTGTGGAAACGGAAATAATAACAGAAACGTGTCTTTGTATCTCAAGTAAAACACATGCCACAACAAACGAGTAAAGGGGGTAAGTTTCTAAAGAAACTATGGTGCTGCGTCGGTGGGAGTATTGCAGGATAATTTGGTTTTATCAACTGAGTTGATTATGTGAATTGGTCACCGTAAAGAGATTCGAAAGCTGACGTTTCGAGCGCTAGCCCTTCGTCGGAGCGATTCGCTCCGACATAGGGCTAGCGCTCGAAACGTCAGCTTTCGAATCTCTTTATGGTGGCCGGCCAATTTACATTATCAACTCAGTTGATAAAACCAAATTAACATGCCATAACAGTTGTCAGTCCTGCCTCGGGGGCGGTTAGACTCTAGAAACAGGGTTGTCACCTTTGCTGGCAAAGGTGAGCTTTAACTCAATTCATCTAAAATGAAAGCTAAAAAATAGTCACAATATTGAGAAAGAAATCCGTATTTGCCGCCGAAAAGACGTTTCACAGCTGGTATCAGGTAACACGCATATAACCCCCTACTACTAGAAATTTTCCAAGGCTTCAACCACGTAGCTTAGAGATAACGTTAAAAACAACACTGATAAAAGGTTTTCATCTATCTTAGCTTAACAGTTTTTTCTTCGCATGTTTAGCTGAAAAAAAATCACCATGATATCAAGTACTGGCATCTACACGATGGTCATTTGGAGCGTAACTTTGGTTTCTGGTAAGATGTGATAAAACTGGGAATTTGACACCTTTAATTTGAATACAAGATGCTTATATTGGTTTCATTTGTTTGAGAGCGACACAACTTGAAATTTCTATGTTCTTAATGTAGCCTTCACAAGAATATTCCAAGGAATTAAATATATAGAAACTACATACCTTAAAAAGAAGAGGAATTAACTATCAAAAGAGGCGTTACATTGATATGAATTGCGAACAACAACTTGAAACTGTACAAAGTTTGAGTAAATGTTTCCGTAAAAGAAGAAAGTTTGTTATCTTCTAAAGCATTACTGGTTCCATGTGCATAATAGCGAATGAATATCGGTTAAGTCACGAGGGATCCATCTTTATTTAAAAGATCGAAATTAAAAGATCATAATCAAAAACATTGTTTCTTTCTTAAGTCATGAGTTATTGCCCACCTGGAAGAAAGACCGATAATCCTCAAGGCGAATGTTGTGCTTTACCTTTTGTGTATGGAGGTGTGACTTACCATTCCTGTACCAAGGTCGGTCATTCCAGAGAATGGTGTTCATTAACTACCGTCTATATTGGAAAATGGGCTAACTGTGGTAAGGAAATCCACATGATACTGAACTTGTATTCCATAACTAATTCACATGATAGTTTAAGTGCTTTTATTCAAGTTCAAAGTAGTTGTATCCATCTGTTTCATACAGCCAGAGAGAGATTTATATCGCTAGAGAGGCATGCAAGATAAAGGACCATCAATCTACTTCAAATATGTTTAAAAAGTTCAACAAGTATTTGAGTATTTCTAAGACACAGTTGCCTACAATTACATGCTACAGATTATAGATTACGGCATTTCAAAAATGTATACCAGATACGTCATTGTACATTTGTTTTTTCCAGTGGATTCATGCACAGACACCCCTTGCCAGAATGGAGGAACCTGTACAGTAACTGGAGACAGTTACTCTTGCGAGTGTCTTGATGGGTTTGAAGGAAACAACTGCGAGATAAGTAAGATTTCCAAATTCCAAATGGCGGTGGTGCCGTATTTCACTCTTAATTAACTCTTATTCTCTAAAAGTAAAAGCAGATTAACTCTTCAATCGGATCCACTACTTTTTCCACAGAGGTTCCATGTCCAGCGGGAAAAAAGACAGATAATCCTCAAGGCTACTGTTGTGTTTTTCCTTTTACGTATGGCGGCGTGACTTACCATTCCTGTACCAAGGTCGCTCATTCCAGAGAATGGTGTTCATTAACTTCCGTCTATATTGGAAAATGGGCTAACTGCGGTAAGGAAAACTCACACGCTACTAAACCGGTCTTTCATAACTTTCAAATGAAAGTAAAACTGATTTGTTTGATACAGCTGGAGGTTTCTTTACTTTATGATGTGGAGAGGCATTATAAAGGACTTCCCCATTGATCTCTCACCTTCAAATAAGTTCAACAAGGATTTGAGTGTTTCTATCACAAAACTGTTTAAAATTATATGCAACACATCACAGATTATTACATTGGAAAAAAATACTAAAAGTTATCGTTCATTTTCTTTGTTACAGTGAATTCATGCACAGACACCCCTTGCCAGAATGGAGGAACCTGTGCAGTAACTGGAGATGATACATACTCTTGCGAGTGTCCTGATGGGTTTGAAGGAAATAACTGCGAGACAAGTAATATATCCAATTTTAAAATGGCGGTGGTGGTGGCGTATTTCACTCCGATGACTTATTCCCTTTTAGTGTAAGTAGATAAGCTCGTCAATAAAATCCATTACTTTTTCCACAGAGGCTCCATGTCCAGCGGGAAAAAAGACAGATAATCCTCAAGGCGAATGTTGTGCGTTTCCTTTTACGTATGGCGGTGTGACTTACCATTCCTGTACCAAGGTCGCTCATTCCAGAGAATGGTGTTCATTAACTCCCGTCTATAGTGGAAAATGGGCTAACTGCGGTAAGGAAACCCACATGATACTAAATTTGTATTCCTTGCACTTGTATCTTTCGCATGATAGTTACTAGTAAAGTGCTTTTATCCAAATTCAAAGTTACTACAAGGATCCGTTTCCAGCAGCAAGCGTTTTCATGATAAAGAACTGTCTTGTTCATCTATCAACTTCAAATACGTTCAACTAGACACAGTTGCCTACAATTAGATGCTACAGCTTATAGATTACTGTATTGGAAAAATATATCAAATATCATTATTCATTTTCTTTGTGACAGCAGCGAATTCGTGCACAGACACCCCTTGCCAGAATGGAGGAACCTGTTCAGTAACTGGAGATAACACTTACTCTTGCGAGTGTCCTGATGGGTTTGAAGGAAACAACTGCGAGACAAGTATGATTTCCAAATTCAAAATGGCGGTGGTGCCATATTTAACTCTTAACTCTTACTCTCTTTAAGTAAAGAGATGAGCTCTTCAATCGGATCCATTACCTTTTCCACAGAGATTCCATGTCCAGCGGGAAAAAAGACAGACAATCCTCAAGGCGAATGTTGTGCTTTTCCTTTTACGTATGGAGGTGTGACTTACCATTCCTGTACCAAGGTCGCTCATTCCAGAGAATGGTGTTCATTAACTCCCGTCTATAGTGGAAAATGGGCTAACTGCGGTAAGGATGCCCACATGGATACTAAACCTGTCTTTTATAACTTACACGTGCATGGCAGGTGGTAAAACTGATTTTTTTGCCAAATTAAATGTTTCTGAATGCATCTGTTTGATACAGCTAGAGGTTTCTTTACTTTATGACGCGGAGAGGCAGGATAAAGGACTTCTCTGTTCATCTATCTCCTTTAAATACTTTCAACTTTCAAGAATACAATCCATTCAAAAAACAAGAGCTCGAATTGTCACACGTACCAAGAAATTTGATCGTATGACCCCTATCTTGTAAAATACCCTTTGGCTACCTGTCCGTTAACGCATAGTTTATAAAATTCTTTTACTGGTCTACAACTGCTCTCAATGAGGCACCGCCTTGGTACATCAGTGACTAACTTAATTCTCGCGCCTCTCAATAGACACTAAGATCGTCTTCTAAACACCTTCTCGCGACCTTGCAAAGCGAGACTTCAAACTTATGGCGAGAGTACTGGCGGCACCAAGACTATGGAACTCGATTCCGAGTTTCTACTCGAATTAAGATCTAGTTCTTCAACTGGCAGTTTTATAATACATTTAAAAACATATCTCTTTAATCAAACTTTTAACTCTTTTAATTTTAAAATTATTATAACTAAGTTTATACCTCTTATTTTTTCCATTTTTTCGCCTTTTCTTTTAGCTTTTTTTAAAAGGACCATGGACAATTAGTAGATTTGGCGCTGTACATATACTATTTATTGTTTTAACTAATTTCAACGAGTGCAACTAGTATTTGAGTGTTTCTATCACAAAACTGTTAATATTAGATGCGACACATCACCTCTTATTGTACTGGAAAAGATACATAATTGTTATATTACTGTTCATTTCCTTTGTTACAGTGGATTCACGGTTAAGTGCTTCGTTAACTCATGTTGTGAACTGTTTTTTTTTTAAGTTGATGAATGTGCATCAGCCCCTTGTAAGAACGGAGCTACTTGCAAGACGACTGAGGATAGCTACAACTGTCAGCCATGTCCAGCAGGATGGAAGGGGAAAAACTGCGATGAAGGTCTTGTGCAACTCCATAGTTTGGCAGGGTTCGACCATCAATTAAGTAATATCCTGAGCATGAAAGGTGTTTCACCTCTAGAACTCGAGCTACAGAAGTAAATTTGGTGTCCATAGGCTAGATGAAAACATAGGCACGCAAGGCGTGCAAGAGTTATTTTTTTGTGAACTGAAAGGTTTTAGAGATAGCAGAATTAAATTGATGACATGTAAAATGTTTTACTAAACAAACTACACTAACCCGACACGTCTCCAAATTACTATAGATATCATCTTATTTCCTAACAGGCAATTTGATTCGTTCTTTGATACAACCCACACTGTGATGGTGTGACATGCGCACATGCATAACTCCCCATCACTCACCGATCTCATAGCCTTTTCAACCCCAAGAGGAATTTTTGCTCAAGTTAAGAGAACGTTTCGCATTTTATACGAGTCGTAAGTTTACCCTTTTTACAAAACAACACTACTTCACCGAAAATAGAAAGAAAGACAAAAAAAAACTTTCTGATACATTGAAAGTCGGATTTTGCACTTTAACTTGACGCCATGCAGTCTTCAAAAAATATCGAACTGAAATGAATGTCATCAACTAAAGCTATAAACTGCTACTGCAAAAACGTAAAAACAGTTTAGAAATGAAAGCTTCTTTTCTGTTTAATATCCTGGAAACAATAGCCGACAATTTGTAAGCTCCAATTGAATTTATTCCCATATCAAAAATAGAAGTGTCAAGTTACCATTTATAACTATAAATAGCAAACATCTCGTGCGAACGATTTTCTCCGACACGAAAAACAAAAGTGTCAAGTTACCATTTGTAACTAAAAATAGAAGCATCTCGTGGGAACAGGTGCTGACGATTTGTTAGCTCTAATTTAATTTACACCCTTGTGAAAAACAGAAGTGTCAAATTACCGTTTGTAACTAAAAAATAAAAATCTCTCTATATTTGTATGCAACAAGAACAAAACAATCGTTACCTATTGTAAACGTTCGAACTCTTTCAAATCAAAATAGTCTTGCCTCCCCTAAAACATTTCCTAAGAACTAGAAGCGACGATGCGTGACGCCTAATTGAATTTACTCCTTGTGAAAAACAAAAATATCAAGTTACCTTTGTAACTAAAAGTAACATCTCGTTTATTTGCATACAACTAGCTCACGCACTGTTTCAAACCTCAAGGCTCATCTTGTCCATAACTAAAATCCTCAACCTAACCCACCGAAAATGCCGAAGTAAACCCAATATATGAATACTTCCTCCTCTTTTATAGAAGAATAAATATGGCCATTCTGAACTGTATCGGGATCAGATCTTCTCATATACCATTTACCTTTAAAACATGAAATTCGATTGGCTGTTTATAGTAGACCCGATCTGATTGGTGTGACATACATACATCTCTCACTCACTCACTCACTTACTGATCCATCGACCCGTCCACAACATACTCGACGCGCCGACTAAGGGGTATTTTTTTACAAAAAAAATAACTCAATAAATGAATGACGTGAAAAACATTGTTAACAGAAGCGAAATAACGACAATATTACAGATTACACCCATTGAAGAAACACTTTACATAGATCTTGTACTTTGTTATGAGATATACAAGACACAATAACATAGGGATAAAAAATATATTTTATAACTGTAATGTGGCTAGCTTGGTGTAGAAATTCTTTAGAAAATTTAAACGCTGGCGAACAAAGCGATCAGAAATCGCTCTCTCAGGCTCTTCGCGGGTTGGCGCGAGTTATCGTGGTTTCAACGGTTTCATCGCTTTCTTAGCGGAATAAAATTTGTTAAAACCTCAAGCTTCACAGGCTATATAAATATAATGCGTTTATGTTTTGTCTTTTCCCCTGAGTTTACAACGTCTAATCATTCTCAATTGTTAATTTCAGACGTCAATGAATGTGAATCGAGTCCTTGCAAAAATGGAGGAACATGTTTGAATCAACAGGTGGGATATTCATGCAAGTGCAAGGGTGGCTACTCTGGAGACCACTGTGAAGAAGGTGATACATACATTTACATAAAAAAGTGCTGATTTAGATTGTATTTAACACGAAAGTCAAAAACACACCTGATTTTATTTAAAATTGTGAGCAGTTATCACGTAGACGGTGATACCTTGCCTTAAGATAGACTTGCTCTTTCGTGAGTGTAGCAAATACACCAGCAATGTATGAGTTAACGTAAAGTGAGTTTATTTGATCGGACGGCGACTGACCACTTATTGCCAGTGGTTTGTAGGTTAAAAGTAATAGGAGTATGCTACATTAAGAATGTTCATAGCATCATACAACAAAGGAAATACGCTAAAAAACGACTTTCACCAAGGTGACCTGAGGAACCAGCGACATAAGCGAACATTGTTGAGGGTGTGGAATGGGGATTCCAGCACACTACCAGAATCCCGTTTTCTATCCAAAAAATTACAAAAGCTAATAAACGTGAGATGCAGATTCATCCTTTCGAGTAATATTTTGAATGTGCGCGTCTTTTATAAAGGCTTCTGCAGGAAAGAAATAGCGTTTTGTACCTCAGTACGATGAAAGAGCACGATATGACCGATATCACGATATGATGTGGCTGCAAGATAAAACGAGACATAAACTCTTACTGTAGCAGAGCTGGCATCACTATTTGTCACATCTAGATCGTGTGGTTAAGCTGCTGAAAAGATCCCCTCAAAATTATCAAAAAATATAAACCTGTGAAGAAACTGAAGAGCTTGAGCAACTGAGTCAATTGAGCATCGAGTCAGTAACTGGTATGCTATTACACCACATGCACTTTTCTGCCATTTGGTAGAAAACAAAATACTCTCTGACAGTTCCAATTAGATAACTATTAACCAGGCACACTCTCTAGTTTTTCTTTTTTCATTTCAACTATATTCATTACAACATTTGCTCTAAGAGCAAAAAAAGCTCATCCAGAGAGCTTCTGCTGTTCATAATGCTTATCACACTTGACGATCGAACAAAACATACACAAAGAAATACGAAGTTAACAGAAACGGTTGGACAAAGAAATAAATGATTGGACGTACTGAAAAAAAAATATATAAGTGTCAAAATCATCGTGAGAAAAACCAGTTAAGAACCAATCAATTTTGTTCTTATCGGAAGCACAATGCCATCTATTTCCGAGTAGTTGTGCAGCAGAGGCAAACAGCTTTTCACGCAGAGCAGCAAAACTTGGGCAGGTGCATCGCAAAGAGGACAGCAAAAAAATTTGGTTTGAAAGGTGGCACTATTTAGTGCTCGCCTGGTTGATTCGCTTTGGCCGCTAGAACGTTTATTTGGGTTGTGACGATTTCCCGAATTCCCGACAGACAAGCGTAAAAGATCTCGCATCCCGTGCCCAAACTTTGTAGGGTTCCGCTTCACGGAGAGCAGTCAAATCCTGGATCCCGCGAAGATATTTTTCGTTTTCCTGCACCGCATTTTGGTCAAATCCCGGATCCAGAGAATACCCTTCAGGCACATTGCTTGAATTAAACGAAAACAAAATTAAACTAGTCAAACAATACGTAGGAATTCACAAGTGATTGATTTCTACAGTGAGCTTGAAAGGTTTTGTGATATGCGGATGGACCAATGTACCAATGGTTCTAGGTTTTGACGTCACAAGAAAAGTAGGAAGCATTTTTCATTCGTAGTGCTAGCTTCTTTTATCGACGTTTAGCTGAAGGATTCTATTTGTAAAATTCCTTAGTTTTTTCTTCAAAGAGAGCTTATAATCTTTATTTTGATGGCCTTTGATGAACAGCAAATACCGGTTGAACCTTATGCTGCCCAGTTTCCAAGCGATACCAGTATCTAACTAACTGATGTAATGAACAAGCTCGTTAAATAACGACTTGACTACTGACTGACTGACCAGTGACTAACTGATTGACTGACTGAAGGACGGACGGACGGATAGACGGATGGACTGATAGACAGATGGATCGACGGACCAATGATAGGACGGACGACAGGACGGAAGGGCGGACACACAGACGGAGGGACAGACGGATATAATACTTGCTATTTTTAAAATGCAATATATCAGAAATGACCAATGAATTGAAAACTTCTTTACCGCAGACATAAACGAGTGCGCTGGAAATCCATGTGCTCATGGAGGTACATGCCATGATCAAGTAGGGTATTTCGTTTGTGAATGTCCTGCTGGCTATGAAGGAACAAACTGTGAAAATGGTAAGTAAAAATAACGGACAAAAATCGACTTTTTGGTGTGTTGATTCTGTGTGGGAGATCTCAGCGAACAAGCTGTCATATGCCACAATATTCATGTTGGCATGCAAAATTCTTGATACTTTATTCAACGGATCTATCGATTCAGATTGACAACAATAACATTAATTGTGTGAGAGAGACCGTATTTTTAGTTGTTATCCTTGATGAACATTTATCATGGAAACCTCACATTCTTAGCGTCTGTAGAAAAATATCAAAATCTATAAGTATTATTTACAAGTCAAGTTTTTGCCTTCCCAAAACTTCCTTACACTGTTTTGTTCTATAGTCTCAGTGTGGGGATCGACATATCAGAGTAATTTAAGTCGCGTTTTTAATTTGCAAAAGAGGATAATAAGAATAATTTCCAAAGTTTCTTTCGATTCTCACACTGCTGTTCTTATCAAAGAATACGGAATTTTGAAATTCTTTGATATTTATTTCTACCAGATAGGTAAGTTTATGTATCTATTTAAAAGAGGTTTACTAACTAATTATTTTCGTAATATGTTTACTCTTTCAAGCCAGTTACATTCGCATTATACTAGAAATTGCAACATACCTCCCTGTCGAACTAATATTCGAAACTTCTCTATTCGGTTTCAAGGACCTAAGTTTTTC